>PVJI01002394.1:0-146296 GCA_004026765.1 Micronycteris hirsuta
GAGTGGTTGGGGGAGAGGGTGGAAATGGGGCACAGAACAAGTAGCATAAATGGGAGGTACACAACAGACAGGGGGAGGTTAGAATAGTATAGGAAGTGCAGGAGCAGAAGGACTTATGTGTATGACCTATGGACAAAACTAAAGGGAGGGGAAAGGGGGGTAAGGGGGTGGGGGGAAAGAAGGGGGGGAAGTGGGGCAACTGTAACAGCATAATCAATAAAATATAGTTTAAAAAAAAAATCAAAAAAAAACAAAAAAACCTGTGGGCCCTGGCTGGTGTAGCTCAGTGGATTGAGCGCGGGCTGGGAACCAGATGGTCCCGGTTCGATTCCCGGTCAGGGGCGCATGCCCCTGTGGGGACCATGTGAGAGGCGACCATACTTGCTGTTTCTCTCCCTCTCTGTCTCCCTTCTCCTCTCTAAAAATAAATAAAAATTTTAAAAAATCTTTAAGAAATAAAACCTGTGGGGTGCAGGGAAGCAACGATGTGAAGCTTTGGACTGTAATCAAATTTGAGTTGCTATCAACTTAAAAGAGACTGTTATATACATAGATGTTACACAATATGTGAACTTCATGGTAACCACAAAGAAAAAATTTATAGAAAGCACACAAAAGAAAACGAGAAAGGAATCTAAACATAACACTAAAGAAAGCCATCATGGTAGGGGAAAACTGGAGACAACTGTACTTGAACAATAAATAAAAAGAAAAATAAATTAAAAAATTAAGTAATAATAAAAAATTAAGACCAAAAAAAAGCCATCAAATCACAAGGAAGAAAGAGAGAGAAAAGAGGAACTACAAAAACAGCTATACTTGTATTAGAAAAAATAGATTTTAAAAGAAAGACTGTAGCCCTGGCTGGTGTGGCTCAGTAGATTGAGTGCTGGCCTACAAAGTGAAAGGCTATTGGTTCATTTCCCAGTCAGGGCTCATGCTTGGGGTGTGGGTCAGGTCCCCAATAGGGGATACGTGAGAGGCAACCACACATTGATGTTCCTCTCCCTCTTTCTCCTTTCTCCCTAAAAATAAATAAATAAAATCTTTAAAAAATTTTTTTAAAGAATTGGAAATATTTTTAAAAAAAACAAAGACTGTAATAAAAGACAAAAAGGGTTCTGCATAATCATAAAGAGATCAGCCTAGCAAGAAGATGTAACATTTATAAATATATATGTAATGTTAATAGACTTAAAAGGAGAAAATTAAAGCAATTAAATAACTGTAGGGGACATTAACACCCACTTACAGCAACGGATAGATCAGACAGAAAATCATTTAGAAAACATTGAACTACTTTTTTTTTTTTTCTTAAGATTTTGTTTATTTCTTTTTAGGGGGAGGGATGGGAGGGAGAAAGAGAAGAAAAACATTGATGTGTGAAAGAAACATCAGCTGGTTGCCTCTTTCACACTGCCAGCTGGGGACCTGGCCCGCAACCCAGGCATATGCCCTGACTGGGAATTGAATCAGCAACCTTTCGGTTCGTTCGTAGGCCTATGCTCAATCCACTGAGCCACACCAGCCAGGGCTGTACTACTCTTTCTGAAAGCAGCCAGAGGTGACCTCTGAAAATGGTTTGCTGTTCACTTGACCCAGAAAACCCCACACAATTATGCAAATCAAGAGGTTAAAATCTTTACGTTAACTTTAGGAACACTCATGAAACTGCCCATTAAGGGTATGCATATCCAAAAAGCCACCAAGGACCTAACAGATGTCATTTTACAGAAGCAATGTGTGCCATTCCATTGTGATAATGGTGGAGTTGGTAGGTGAGCCCAGGCCAAACAGTGGGGCTAGACACAGGATCGGTCATCCAAAAAGAATGCTGAGTTCTTGTTATGCAGGCTTCAAAATGTAGAGCGTAACAATGACCTTAAGGATTTGGATGTAGATTCTCTGGTCTTCAGCACATCTAGGTGAACAAAACAGAACTGAACTTAGATGTGGCACAGAACCTAGAGCTCATGGGTGGATTAACCCATATGTGAGCTCTCCCTGCCACATTGTGATGATCCTACTGAAAAAGAGCAGATTGTTCCTAAACCAGAAGAGGAGGGTTCACAGAAGAAAAACATCCCAGTAGAAACTGAAGAAACAAAATGTATGGACTGGGAGTAAATTCAGATAAAAAGAAATGCTAATAAAAGTAAAAAGAAAGAAAAATCAAGCTTAAGTGATACATCAGATGGACTTAATAGATATATACAGAATATTCCATCCAAGAATGGCAGAATAGACATTCTTAAGTGCACTCGAAACACTCTCCAGGATAGGCCACATATTAGTACTCAGACCTTAATAAATTCATGAAGACCTGGCTGGTGTGGCTCAGTGGATTGAGTGCTGGCCTGCGAACCAAAGAGTTGCAGGTTTGATTCCTAGTCTGGGCACAGGCCTATGTTGCAGGCCAGGCCCCCAGTAGGAGGTGCATGAGAGACAACCACACATTGACGTTTCTCTGCCTCTCTCTCCCTTCCTCTCTCTAGAAATAAGTAACTAAAATATTTTTAAAAAATAAATTCAAGAAGATTGAAGTCATATCAATTACAAGAAGAAAACAGAAAAAAACACGAAAACATGAAGATTAAACAATATACTACTGAACAATCAGTCACCAAGGAAATCAAGAATACCTAGAGATACATTAGAACAGAAATACAACATAACAAAATTTATGGGATGCAGCAAAAGTGGTTCTAAGAGAGACATTCATAACAATATGGGCCTACCTCAAGGAAAAAAATCTCCAAATGGGTCAGGAGATGGCCTTGATTTGCTAAGCTTTGATCTCAGAATATAAAAAATTCATTAAGGCAAATGTAGAGTCACACAGCAACTATTGCCTGGGTTCCTTAAGCCACTAATTCCTTAAGGACTTCTGTATATCTTGGCTTTCATTGTCTCTCAAAGATGCCATCTTTGCACTCAGGCATCTGGGCCACCCGGTTTCTCCAGAGCAGAATGAAGTTTGTTACTGTGACCCACACTCTTCTTTCTCTGTCTCCCTTCTTTAATCGTAGGCTGAGACCTAGAGGGTCAAGGACTGGAGCATAAGGCCAATTTATGTGCATCTGACTTAATTCTGATTAAGTCAGGTCTGAACTCTGAGTGACTGGATCTTATATGATATTATAACTAAGTCTAGAAAAACATTTCATTTTTGGTATGTTAGTACATTATCTTGTCGATAAATCTTAGTACCTTATAATTTAGTCTCCTTGTGAATTCTTTTCCACTTCCATAGATATTAGAAATTATATTAAAAATTTTTTTATGTGTTCATCTATTTTAGAACTAAGTATTACTCTGTAGCATCATTTGAACCTGAAGTAGGATTTGAGGGGAAACAAAGAAAAAGGATCCCAGCAGGATCACATTCTAGTAAAAGGCCTATTAAGTGCTGTTACATGGTTAGAGTGGGCTTGTGAAATCTGCCCATGTGACTTATTCATCGAGCACTATGCTGCAGAAGTGCATTTACATATTACTGATGACCTTTTAGGAATGTATTTTTAATATACCTTTTTGGTTAAAAACTGTATATTTGAAATTAGGTCTGGAAAGTTGCTCAAGCATTATGTTACTAATAGTTTTATTATGTGGGGAAATACTATTGATGTCATAATTTACTATTCACTTGCAATGTTGAAGTAAATTGGTGAAACTCCTGATGGTTCTTTAAGTGACTTCTCTGAACTTGTTCTCTAGCCAGGCCTCAACTGCAGTAACCTGTTCACTCCTGTGGGGAGGAGACGGCGAGAACAGGCCAAACACATTTCCTTCAGTGGTAACCTGATTGCCTTTTCACCTCTGAGGCCCCTCAGTGGAGAACAACCAGAAGAATTTTGAATTTAAAAATAGTTCTAAACATTTTCCTTCATATTATCAATGCTGTGATATATTCTTAGAATACCAAAAGGATGAAGACTTTGTATTTTTGTCCACTTCTATTCAGTCCATTTATATAGTGTCATGGAATGTTTTAATATGCAGTATTCATCAAACTGTGTTTTGGATATGGTGCCATTTCTCAAGGGAAGTGGGAATATTTTGTACAATAGCCATGCAAAATAAAAAGTGTACCATGCCTTGCCTTTCTTCTTTGAAATGTATAAGCTTAAAGCTAAGAACGCTTACTCAAGGCCTTATGAATACTCTTCAGCTTAATCAAAATACAGTACTAAACTTTGACAGAAATATTTGTGTCCTTTCATACTTTACTTTTAGTTTGAACTTTTCAATCTGTCGATGTGGAATAGCTTTGCATATTGCATTTTCCAGGGTATACTGAGTTTTTTTAGGTGAGCTTTCTGGATTCTGATGTCAGTTTACATGTTGCAATTTCAAATGGTTAAAAAGGTGCCCATTAAGTTCTTGCCTTTTTTATTTTCCCCTTGACATGACTGACAGGTTCGGAAGGAAATGTCTTCTTTGAAGAGAATTATGTCAATCATTTTATGTTTGAAGTATTTCTCTTTTATAAAACTCTTACCTATCGGTTTGTAGCAGACAGGGCCATCAGAGTAACAGCACCGAGAAGATTCAATGTCGCTGAAGCTTGTAACCAGACCTTGGTGCAGTTACTTCTGCCTTCAAACAGATTGACCAATAAACAGGAACCCCTAAGCCCCCTAAGCTTAGGGGTTTTCAAACAGGGAAACACATGTGCTTTTGTTTATTAAATCCATGCCAGCAGTTGGGAGGCTATGTGGGGTGCCATCTTAGAAGAATGTTCTCAAATGCCTAAGTCTTACCAAAAGATAAAAATTGCTTTTATTCATTAATGAACAATTCAAGCAAGATATGCGGAATTGTTCATTAGCGAATGCATATATAATGAGGGTTTTCTAGGGGCCCGGGGCCATGGACATGTAAAAGAGGTTAGTACAAAATAATCCAAGACTTAGAATCTATGCCACATAATGAAATAATGTAGATGAGAATAAGACAGTGTCAATAAAGATGATTAGGGGGGTAGGTTTAAGAAGATATATGATTGAATCATTTAGAAAATTTTTGGCTATTAAACAGGCTTAGCAATAAGGAAATTTATTTCACAAGGCAACAGGTTGATTCTCAGCACTTTACAATCAACAGCTTGAGGATGGCATCAAGGTCCAACTTTCTGTTCTAGTCCACTCTGTCATCCTTGGCACTTCTCTGAGGCTGGGTCCTTTTGGGGTCATAATATGGCTGCTAGTGGTAATCAATCAGAGCAATGCCCTTCCCTATGGTCTGGTTAGGCTAACTAATGCCTCATGTCCATCTACAGATCAGTAAGAACCAGCAGGGGGATGGCTTAAACTAATGCTTCCCTACTGATTGTGGCCACATACCTGAATAAAACCACAATCGTTAGGACACGGGAATGGCTTTCGTGTGGGTCACCATCAGTGTCCCCTACAACCAGATAGAGTGTGCTTGGGCTACTGGACTCCAGAATTATGAGGTATGAGGAAAACCTTTAAAAGACAAAATGAAAGAAAACTGCTTGGGTAGAACAAAACCCTTTCCAAAATCAAAATAAAGGGAATTTTCGTTTATGGACGACCTACCATATAATAGTCCCTTTGCAAGCAATGCTTATTCAATGATCACTAACCCTACACAAAGCTGTATCCATGCCACCCATTTTACAGACCAAGGAACCAAGGCTCAGAGGGTTTAACTAATTTTGTATCAATCAAGTTTCCTCTTTTCTCTGGAGCTTATGTTCGCCCATTTAATCACAGGAATAGAATAATCAAGACCAGAATGTTAGGGTGAGGAATTTAGTTTCTGAAATATGCTGGGATTTGCTGCTCAAATCCCTCTACAGGACTGAAGAAGGACTGACTCCTTCAGTTGCTGTAAGTGCAGATGGCCCCCAGCTATCGTCCCACAGGAGAAGTGCCTCAGGTGGAGAGAGCCACTTCGCCCAATTTCTCTGTTTCCCAGATGGCCTGTATTCATTTACTGAAGTGGGGATACAAAGACCTGTCCCCCTCTGGACGACTCTGAAGGGTCTTCCCAGCTTCAGGCCCCCTGTAGGGTGGCCTGAGGCTTTCGTGCTCAACTTCTCCCTCTGCCCCATTGTGTACCTGCCCTTCCCCACAGCTCTTGGTTGCAAGAGCATTCCCTGATAAACCTTGTATTCTAATCCCTTTGCTTCCTGGGGAAACCAGCCTGTGGCTATTACCAATTTGAGATGATGGTAGAATAGAAACAATAAATAATGTTTTGGTCTTTAAAAATGAAGTGATATGACTACATCCTAGTTTTGAAATTTTATTCTTTGGGTTTGCTGATAATAGGAAGGACAGAAAGGCATGATTAAGAATGTTGATAATAGGAAATATTAAAGTTTTGAAGCTGACTATATATCTAATAGAGAAACTACTCCCCCACTCTCTACAGATATGGAGGTTTTGTAAAAAGCAAAAAAACCTATGGGGAGATAGGCTCATATTGGTGTCCAGAACTGACTTGAAAGCAGTGAAGTCGAGTTTAGAGAGAGAAAATAAGATTTAAAAGGACTCAAAATATACCAGAATGCTAACAGTAATTGCTTATGAGTCATAGATCATCTATGGGTGAGCTCTTTCTACTTTTCTTGTTTCCTGAATATATTTTATTAAGAAAACAGTAGAGTGATTTCCTTGTTTTTATGAAACCCAGGAAGAGCAAGGTTAATGTTTGTGTAGTATTTACTATTTAAAAATATTTTAGTACAGAAAACTATTCTAATATTAATATTGTTACATATTTATTTTACCATTGAGTCTACTGTTCATTATCAAGAATAAACTGCCCCAATTAAATGACATATAAACAGGTTAACTCTGATATTTATTAAATGGATGATTTACATGATGGACAATGCTGAATAAAGGTAAAATTTTTCACTTGTAGTAAACATGGAACTTTTATATGGGTAATGTTTACATTCAATATCATTTTTTAAAAGATCTGCCCCTTTAAGATTATATCATGGTGTGGGAAGCACTGGTGAGGTCAATGTCACCAGAAATTCTCATGGCGCTGATCTCCTTGAGGTTCGTCATCCGATGATTGTACTGCAGCAAGTGAGCATCGTTGACTGCAACCTTGAAGTGGTCATTCTCCACCAGCACTTGTATCTGAAATGGCACACACACAGAACCATGAGAAATGCCCACTGATTTGAAAACCAGCTGTCCTGTGCTCGGGGTGTCCCCCTTTCATCTTTGTGATCATTTGTAGAACTGATTAAAGTCCAGGAAAAGTAACTTCACAGCAAAAAAACAAAAAAACCTCCAGATTATTCAAAGATTTAAACAAAAGCAAAATGACAAAATTTTTAGGTTACATAGTTGAAGCAACAAAGGAAAAAATAACATCTACATAAATATGTGTGTCTACAAAAATAATGTGTCTACATGAAAAGCTTTTATATGGCCTAACCCACCTAAAAGTGAAAGTAGAAATAATCACTGAAGTCCTAATAGAGTAGCAAATGTTATGAAGAAGGAAAGTAACCAGTTTTGGCAAGAGGAGGGAAAACATAGTCTTCCAATAGTTAGTGGAGATGGGCATCCCTACGTGCTTTTGGACACTTTGGCAGTATCTAAGTTTTAAACATGCTTAGTTTTTAAATTATTCTTCTAGAAAGTAAAGATTTATAAGAATAGTCCAGTATTTCAGTATTTAGTAAAATACTAAAATTTTAGTATTTAGTAATTATACATAAATAAAATATTTCCAGGTTTTATTTGTAATATGTCCAAACTTTCACCAGCAGGGTCCTGGTTGAATGATGACGTGTAAACAATGAAATAACAATGTTCTGATACTGAAAGAGGCCACCGAACGCAGGTCGTGTTCCCTATTTGTCTGCCCTTGAGGAGCTTCTAGTCTAGCTGCTTTATTGCCCGCTTCACAGTCAATCCTAATGTAGCTCTGTCAATCAAATAAATACTGGTGAAGCAGTGCTTAAAAATAAAAAGTTCACTGTTATCATAAAAAGTACTGGAAAGATATTCACCAAGTTGCAACCTTCAGGAGGTTAAAGATGGAGGACTTTTTAATTAATCTGAAAATCTATACATTTCTTTTCATAAGCATGTATTTTAGAATTAAAAATTTTTAACTATGATGTACACCTAAAACTAATACAATATTAAATGTCAACTATAATTTCTTTTTAATTTAAAAATTATTTTTATCGCTAGGCCTCTATGTCATTTTTAAAGAACTAAGTCTCAGTCCAAATGAGACTTTCTGCCTTTTTATTAAAGATGCTACTTTTCTCATTTCCAGAAAAGCTTAAACTCAGGGCAGTAACAGGATGGAGCTGGGGAGCATGCCACTCCCGGCCATTATTCCGGCCTGCTGATCCTGGTCCTCTGGGATGGGGAAGAGCTGGTTAGGTGTCCCAGGACAGCTAAGAAAAATCTCACTTCACTGCCCTGGCTGGGTAGCTCAGTTGGTTAGAGCATCGTCCTGATACACCAAGGTTGCAGGTTCATATAAGAAGCAATCAATGAAAACATAAGTAAGTATAACAACAAATCCATCTTTCTCTCCTGTCTTCCTCTCTCTCTAAAATCAATTTAAAAAAATTTTCATCTCAAGTGCATTGAGGTTTTAGAGTGCTTTCCCCATGAGCAATAGGCACTATCGATTGAGAATAATAGATGAACTTACTTTGAATTGTTTACCACTTTCAAATGGGAACACCGACTGTCTTTCTTCCCGTCCCCAGCTGCTATTCAGCATCGAATTGCAAACAATGACTCTCTTGTTGTCTTCATTGAAGCGCGGGTTAAAGTGGAAGGCGACATCATTCCCTCTCTTGAAATCTAAAACAAGGCTGTTTAAACCGTAGACTAGAGTTAGTAAAATGACTCAAGTTGTGTATTTGTATCAAGTAAAGAACATAGGATATTCTAAAAGAGCAAATCATTTTATAAAATACATGAATTTTCTAAACAAAACAAACCAGAGAGTGAGTGCAAACTGTACACTAGGCCAAGTATTCCGTGTGCTACTGTATCTAAAAGTCGGCCAGACAATTCTGTACTCAAATTGTTTTGCCTCATTGTCTTTAGCTACATCATTCTCTCCAGCTGTAATTCCCTCTTTACCCCCACTACTCATGAAAACCCTTCAAGGTTTCCTTATAAAGCTTTTTGTAATTTATTTTGTATTGTTTATGCTATTACAATTGTTTCCTCTGTTTTTCCCCCTTTTCCTACCTCTACTCAGCCCCAGCCCCAGCCTCGCCCCTCCCTCAGTCAACCCCGTATCTTTGTCTGAGTCCACGAGTCAGGCACAAATGTCCTTTGACTAGTCAGTCCAGTCACCACCTTCCATCCAGTCCCCACCCTCGCCTCCCGCAGCTGTTAGTCTGTTCCGTGTATCTGTACTTCTGCTTCTGTTTTCCTTATAGAGGTCTAAGGCCACTTTGAGGGCATGTTATTCTTACACTACATATAACAATAGTTGCCTCCTCCCTGCCCTGCCAGGTTGCTTTTAATATCTACTGATGGCAAGCCAGTCACATAAATAAGATCAAATCCCGGCTCCCTCCTGTTAACCAAGAACCTACTCCGAAAACAGAAAGAATGAGATTACACAGTTAGTGTTCGGCATCTCATGGCTAAGTTCTAAAATCATGACAGTAAATGTGTTGAACTTTCCATGTCTGAAGTGGACCTTTTTGACCTCATGCATTCTCCTCGGATGCTAATGCAAACAAGTCCTCTGACTGTTAAACCTTTGACCCTACCCGCCAGCTTCTCAAAGTGTGCTCCACAGAGCGCTCACATCAGAATCAGCCAGTGCTCTTGATTTAAAGCAAAAGCTGCCCTCCTGACCTACTTACAGTAATTCCCTAGGAACTTGGATTCACCTGGTAAGCAACCCAACCACAAATGTATTCGCAGGGAGGGACCAAAATAGTCAAATGGCAAGCGATATGGTGTTTGACTGAATATCCAATGGTTGTATTTCCTCTTCAGGGGAACGGAAGATATTGTCATTTCTCCCACCTTAAGCATTCTTTTTTCTTCTAATTCCTGACACGGAATTGCAGGACCAAGCAACAATCTTTTCAGTTTACCAGCATCTTAACCATTTCAACCAAAATTAGTTTTGATCTGCCACAGTCTCAGTCTACATCTCTGGTGTAAATGGAGCTAAAGTTTGCAGTTCAATGACCCTAAATAAAGGCAAAGATACCAGGTTCTGAGTGATAGGAGTTGCCGTGGGGGGGGGGGGTGGTGGTGGCAGGGTGCAGATATTAACAAACCATGCGTGCTGCATGCACAGAATAAGGTGTGCTGGGTTACACGGCCAATGACAGCCCAGCTCGAGAGCTCTGAGACTACACATGACTGCACAACTGCAGGGAGACTTGTCTGAGGACACAGAGGGATCACGTTCAAGCCCGCAGATCAACTCACCACTATGCCCAGTGGGATCTTTGGTTTCCGATCCTCATTTCTGATGGACATCTAAGCTAAAGTGCAGGCTTGGTTTTTTAGACACTATATGGTTCCGGGGCAGAGGGATGGCCAAACATGCCGTCACAAAGACTCTACTCTAATGCTAGGAAGGTTTTCACTGCCAGGAAGAACGAACACAAGGGGTTTTTCTGCTCTTCCTCTTTGTCCTCTTAATGTAGAACTCTGTTTTCTTTAGGTTCTGGGAGAAAAACCAGATTGGGCGAGGGAAATCTTGTTCCCTTGGTGGAAACGCATATTGATTGATGGGATAATCCCATACTGTGGGAAAGCCAAGACACTAAATGTGTAGTTTTAAAGATTCTGTTAAACTTCAAGAGAGATTGGCCTTTATTCAAAAACCAACGAGCGAACATGTTAGACTTCGACATTCTCTCTATACCTGTTTGCATTGGGCTTCACTGTGCCCATAATAGTTATCAGCATGCGAGGCATGACTCCTCCGGGGAAAGCCAGGTTGTAAGGCACAGTCTGAGGATGAAAAAATATGTGTATCAATAGTCACGTTTTCTTGGAGAAAGAAAGAAAAGTACGTTGCTGAACTTCAGTGGCTATTAATATGTGTGAAGAACACATAACCCTAATATAAGCCATCTGTCCAGACTCCCAGGCCACTGTGCCCAGGGCCTGACGAAACAAGGTTCCTTATATGTAAAACTAAGAATCAAGAATAAAGCCATCAGTTAATTGGTGCCAAAGACAGAACACAGTCCTTTTTGGAGCATTGTAGCTCTTATTACTAGGGCCATCCCAATCTATAATTCGTTCACTTAAACTATATTTTGAAAAGGCTTAAGCTAGACCTTACCATCAACATTAACATTTTGTGCCACTTTTAGGACCCTTGTCACATAATGTACTTCATCCTGTCACATTCTCGGGCTTCTGGGTTCTCGTGTGTTCTATACACAGCACCAGCAGAGTACTCGCTGTGCAGCAGATACTCGATATTTGTGACATGAACACCTTCCAGTTAATACATTTCCTACTTCATTCCTCCAATATTTATGTTCGAGGTACTGTAAATATTCTCAAAGCTCCATCACTGGCCTCTTCTTTTTTCCCCTCTATAATTCCCTGCCCTGGGTTCCACTATCATCAAAGTCTTTTATCTCTAGCCCTGATCTGTACTGGTCCCATACTTCCTCCTTCCGGATTTGCTCCATGCTGCAAATTCAACAAGTATGAACTGGAATTGTTTCTCCTGCCCCCTCCCCCATCTGTCCCCTTCCTGAGTTCCCTGTTTGGGCTGACCCTTGGCTGGTGCCCTAGTTTGTCCTGTCTTGAAAAGCCAGTCATCTCTGATTTCCAAGACTTAACGAGTAGAATCTGGGGTTCTTCCTCTACAATCTCTCTCCCATCTGCCTCCGTGTCGCCCCCTACCTGCAGCGGACTAACCATCTGTGGGCTAGGCCCTGCCCAGTGCCACCCACGCCCCCAACACTGTTTCTGCGCCTTCCTCTAAGCTGACCTAAAAGCAGGTCAGATGCTGCCTGTGCCACCTTCTACGTGGTCCTGAACAGCTGATCCCAAGCTGCTACTGAACTCTCCTCAGAGCTGCTTATTTCCCAGCTAGACCAGAAGTCCAGAAGGGAAAGGCCTGTGTCTGAGACGTGTCTGAGCCCTACAGCGTTAAGGTTTTGCACTTAGAATGTATGCACCCAAATGTGTTTTAATATAAATGACAATTCAATCCTTATATTACAAAATTATCTTTATAAGATTTTTCGAAACTAGATTACCTTGGTTCCCCCGCGTGTTCTCCCTGTGATCGTGAGCAAGCAGTACGACCCTATTGCCCCATTTGCTCACGTGTGAAATGGGAGAACCTTACAGGGCAGTTGTGGGGTCCAATGAGATCATCCATGCAGAAGCACACGACTGGCACGTTATTTACTCAGTGTTTGTTAATAACAAAGACTTCTCCCCATTACTATGCTCTTAACATGATTTAGAGTAAAGCTGCTCTACAGACGGCTTCAAATCATGGGTTAGTGTCTCTTTATGCCAACACTACACATACTAAGCTCAATAACTATTTTTTCTGTTGGACCAACACACATCGTGGCTGGTCTTTGAAAAGCGGCTCTAAGCAGTAAGGTTAAAGCTTCAGGTCTCCCTGAGGCCCTTTGCAGGTCAGTGCCCAGAACAAGCTCCCAGCCAGAGCACTACAAAGTGATGGCACTACAGCCCCAGAAAATTGCTGTGTTCTTCCTTAGCTCTTTCCCGGTCACAGTCAAGCACATGAAATGACTAATGCCATCTTACCAGTGGTCCTGCAGGGACACCAGTGGGGCCGGCACCAGGGTAGGCCCCAGGCCCACTTGGTTGTCCGGGGTAGGCTCCTGGTGCAGTTGGTCCAGGATAAGCAGGTGCTGTAAAACCAGGGTAGGCGCCACCAGGAGGTGCCTGTCCGGGGTAGGCGCCACCAGGAGGTGCCTGTCCAGGGTAGGCACCAGGAGGTGCCTGTCCAGGGTAGGTGCCACCAGGAGGTGCCTGTCCGGGGTAGGTGCCACCAGGAGGTGCCTGTCCAGGGTAGGCCCCAGGATAGGAAGCCCCTGGGTAGCCCCCGGCCCCAGCAGGCTGGTTTCCCCATTGACCAGGCCATCCTTGAGGGTTGGGGTTCCCAGACCCGGAGAGGGCATCATTAAGCTGGAAAGAAAGAATCAACAATTACTGGACGACAAACACAAGCAGGAAAACAGGAATACGAGCTCCAAGAAGCAGAGGGATGTGGAAGATATGAAATTCATATCCATAAATTCTTTCCATCTCTTAAATAGTTTTGTGTGCCAAAGGCTGAAATTAGACTTTGGGATTATGTATGCCTTATCAGTATGTCTCCCATCGCCTCCTATTGTGGAGGGCTGCATTTTCATAATTTGCTAAACTCAGAGCTATCCACCCTCTATGTAGAAGCACAGATTTTCTAACTGACCTGAGAAAAACAATCACAAAAATCAGGAGGCTCAGGCTGTACCACATTTCCCATTGCTCAGCTCATTTCTCAGCTCCTGGCCCACAGAATTCACCCGCTTCTGTCCCAGGCCTTTTGGCAAAGGAGTCTCTCTTAGTGAGTCCCAGGCCTCTCTCTACCTGGCTTTCTTTCCAAATCTGTTGCTGGAAAAACAAGACTCCAGCCAACAAGCCCTCATTGGACAGGTGAGGCCAGAGAGCACATGGTCTGAGAGTCAGAAGAGAAAGTCTGGTGTTAAAAACAGAACTCTCTGCCTGCATGAACTTAGAAGGTAAGAAAACAGACATAAAACACTTACCGAAAAACTGTCCGCCATTTTCCTGAGAGGAGAAAAGAAAAGATGATAGATTATGATTTAATCTGAAAAGATTTCATGAGTTCCCATTTAAATTTAACATCACAAATAGTGTGTTGTGTAGTTCTGGTCAATTTATAGGCATTCCTCTAGGACAAGCCAATCTATTTCCAAAATACGTTCAAATCAATAGCGTGGAACCACAAAAATATCTCATCAAAGGCGGGAGATGCACTCCAGCTGGATTACCAAACCCTTCTGAACCCATAACTTGAAACTCTAATCCACTAGCCTGTGTTCTGAGTCCTGGGAATAACAGGCCATACAATGCAGAAGAGAGAAGACTGAAAAAGAAAATGCTCTGCCCCTTTCCTGGGTAACAAACGTACACAGTCCTGGTCTACCTTGGGTCCTCCTTCACCTCCCTTCCTGTGCTCTTTGCCCACCACCTCTTACAAAGGGTTCTGCATATTGGTACCGCCCACCACTCCTCCCTGCTCCCCATTCTCACTGGCACCCCCTGGCCTCCTCTGGGTTTTAGAGAGAAAGCAGAGTTTAGAGATTCCTGTTGAGATCTGAAGGGCAATGCCCCTCAGATGTAGTTGTTGCCAATGATTTATTCCTTCATGTGCACACGTTTATGCCTGCCCTGCACAGGCACGGTGCAGGCTCCTGTCTGGGTGCGAAGATGGATAGGACAAGATCTGGAAGGTCAAAGGGCTCACCAGACCAGCGGTGAGCCAGACTGTGTGCTGTGGGAAGTCACAACCAGAGCAATTACTTCTAAGAGGGGAGGCGTGGTTTGAGCTGCTAAGCCTGGAAGGAGAGGTGAGACGGATGTGGAGCAATGAAGAAGAAAGGCAGGCACAAAGTGCTTGCTTTTTAAAAAGATATTTGTTATTCCAAAGGAAATCTTTGGCAGTATAACAAATCAAAGTTAAAAAAAAAAAAGTTAGGCAGTGTAGAGGAAAATATTTTGGGCTAGGGCAAAGAGGGATTGCCTTGCCAAAAGCTGCCTCAAGGGATGGCCTGGAGACATCATTCCTGCTTTCTCAGGCTCCTCCCCCTGACTGCCCAGGGCATTTGATAGCTCCTCCCAGGCAGCCACCCCAGCACAGAGGGGAGGAGGGGAGGACAGCGTGAGACTGCTGCTGAGGCCTCCGAGAGTTTTCTCGGCTCAGGATTACCGTGCTACAGCCAGAATTACCTGGACCTTAAATTAGCAATGTCATTTTCCTTGAGTGGCCCACTTGTGATGTTTCTCAATTATTTTAAGAAATGACATTGCCCCCAAGAGATCCAACCAATGGCGACTACTTGATAGGTCCTAACTATGTCAAATACTAGATTTTTTGGTAAAAACTCAGACAGGACTCCTAGAACTTCTTGTGCACTTCACTCTCACACACACACACACGGATACATTTATTTTTTATTTTTTTGCACACCTCTTTTAATCTGGGCATTCCCAAACATATTTGGAAACAGGTTATTACTGTGGCCATCTCCAAGGTGGGAAAACTGAGGGCAATTTGACTGGGAAGTCACAGTGACTCTCCCAGGGTCTGCAGTCACTGTATTTCCTACAGCAGCTGATCTTTTAAAGCCAAAGTTGGGCGCTCTTCTGCCTGTGCTTCCTTCTCCGAAAGCCTGGCACGGCCTAGAAGACTGCATTGCTCCCTCAGGAGGAGCTTGTCAAGAAATAAAGCCTCTCTCATTTCCGGAAGTAGCAGAAAACAATATTGAACTTCATGGTGGGCAGAGAGCTCATCCTTTGATTACATAAACCCTTCTTCCTCTCCTGGACAACATACCAAAGGCCCAGAAGTAAATTTATATGTGTTTTCACTTCTTTTAAATATTCTCATTGTGTAGGGGCTTATTCCCAACCTCAGCACCCTTAACATTTCAGGTCAGACACTTTGTTTTGGGGGGCTATCCTGTGCATTGTAGGATGTTTAGCAGCATCCCTGGCTTCAATGCTCAGCCAGTGGCACCCCGCCCCTCATCACTTGTGACAACCAAAGTGTCTTCCGACGTTGCCAAATATCACTAGGGGAAGTGGGGGAAAGGCAAAAACACCTGGCAGAGAACCACCAGTCTAGGCTAATTAGCATGTGTATCTTTACATACATGTACATACACATAAAAAACAAATGTAATTTCAATTGTTAAAACTAGCTAAATCTGTGCCATTGACCTCATAAAGTGTTTATTATCATAACTCCAATCAAATCTAGATGGGTTTAAAGGCTGATTACAACCAGAAACTCACATAAAGATGGTATTTCCAAAATTTAACATTCATTCTTTTCAAAGACTCTGCTCAAGGATTTTCAGTTTAGTTTCCAACACAACCGAAACAGTTTGAGTAACAGCCGATTGCACTTTACCTCCACGGTGTTTTCCACAACGCCCTGGAGACAGTTTGGACTGTGTTGTGACACCTTAGCCAAGCCCATCGGAATAATTACACCCTGCATTTGTGCGGTGCTTTGCAGTCTACAAAGCACTTTCACATACCTTACCTATTTTGTTTCTGATAATAATCTTAGGAACAGGGAAAAGTTCATCTTCCCACTTTAGAGGTGAGGAAACTGAGGCTCAGAGAGGTAACATGGTGGCCCGAAGTCATTCTATCATTAGCAGGCCAAGGACCAGGGTCCAAGCAGCCTAATTCCAAACTCAGGCTAATTTTACACAAATATAGAACCTCCTATTTTGAAATTTTAAAGTATAGTTCTTTGAAATTGTTAGTTATTTCATTTAGAAATGATCTAGCTTATTCATTCAGAACCACAAAACACCCTGAAATTGTAAACAAATTTAAAAACAGATCATGTTTTTGTCAGAGAACTAGCTGCATGACTCAGTGTACAGCGATATTGAATACAAGAATGCCATTTTGCACAGTCACTTGCTAATTATAAGCACATTTAAACCAATAATGTGCCCTTTTTCCAAATATGCACTGTTTTGATTCTGTCAACTCCTAACCATCAGACCTCTTTTTTTTTCTTCTTTTTTTAAGATTTTATGTATTTTTTTAGAGAGAGGAGAAGGGAGGGAGAAAGGGAGAGAGAGAAACATCAGTGTGTGGTTGCCTCTCATGTGCCCCCAACTGGGATCTGGCCTGCAACCCAGGCATGTGCCCTGACTGGGAATCAAACAGGCGACCCTTTTGGTTCGCAGGCCAGCACTCAATCCACTGAGCTATACCACCCAGGGCCAGACCTCTTTTTTGAAAAGGGATATAACCAATGCTCTTTTGAAATCAAGGTTAGCAACTTTAGAACTTAAAAGAAAAACACACCCACACAAAATAAAGATAATAAAAAACATCTATTTAGATAAATATCTTCCTTACTTGCCTGGAAATGTATGTATGTATTTATTTATTTTTAAAGATGATAGTTTACACAGAGACGATCAGATGTGGAAAACCGTCCCACTCTGCAGAATCTATACCTCGTGAGCTCCATTCTGGCGTTCCAGAGTCAGAAAAGGAAAATCACAGTGAAGACAAACAAAAAGACACAGGCAATACTACCTGGCTCTTCCCATTTGGAAAAACCTACAGGAAGTAGTTCGGTTTGCTTTAGAATAAGGAATTTAAACATGAGTCTGAAGGTTGACCATTTTAATCATCCGTTAATGGTAGCTTTACTCTTTAATAAAGAGCCATAGCCACATTACTATGTTATTCTAGAATCACCTAGCAATTAATCCGGTAGCTGGGGCTTCCAGGAGCACCTCTGAAATTTCTGCTCACAAAGGGCCCAGACCTGTACACAAGCCATGAGGGAAGTAGATCGTGAAGGATTTCCTGAGAACCCCCAGGCCCTGCCCACACTCCTCTTCAAAGGACACAGGGAGGCAGTCTACTTCCTGCTCTTGCTCAAACACTGGGCACGACTTGGGGAAAGCCCACTTCCCCAAAGCCAAATCAGTGAGAATGAGTTGGAATTAAGGAAACTGGTCCTTTAGTAGGATTTCTTTCTCATCATATATCCTCTGCATCAGGGAAGATAAAGTTACTTTGTGCCTCTCAGTTACTGATCTTTCCCCTATGGAACAGCTGAACATCAGTCAAGAGAGAACACATGATACTTAGCAGCAAACGGTAAGCCTACAGCAAGCGCTATCCCGGCAGGCTTACCACTGAGAATTTAATGAAGAGAACCAGTTCAGGCACCAGACAGAATGTTACCTCACTGGCCTCAGTGGGAGTCTGCGTCCCAAACCATCACAGGAAAGAGAGGTTATGTTTTGGATCAGTTACCATGAATCTCACAGTCATTCAAGGCCATCATCAAATTTCTCCCCGGAATTCGGAGTGAGTGCTGATTCCAGGCGTGACCCCTCCCCCAACATCGTGCGTTCAAAAAGCAGCTCCAGCCTCCCCAAGATCAAGGATGAAGCACAACCATAAAAGGAATGAGAAACTCTACTCTTGGGATTCAAAGTCAATGTCTGAAAAGGAGACCATTGTGGAAAAATACATTTTTATTACTAAATTTTAACTTTTATGGAAACAGAATTTTCTAGTATGAAAGATAAATGCTATAAACTTTGAGGCAAATGAGTCAGAATTTTGGAAGCTGGTGAAAGTTTTTTCTCATGCTCTGCACCCAAGTGGTCAATTTTTATTGCTATCATTTTTTAAATTTTTTCAGAATTAACTGAGCCTGCTTTCCATTTTCTTTGCCAGAATACGGGAAACGGACTGAGTCCCTGAGGTCCAACGGTTCTCGTTGTCCAGCAACCCAACTCCCAGGAGTCACCTTACAGATATTCCACAGTATCTGGAACAGGAATGAATGACTTTAAGGGGTTGGCCTGAAACCCCAGGAACAGCCTCAACCGATGTGTCCCTGAGTCTCTGGGACTGAGCGTCTAATCCTTAGAGCGGATGATTTCAGGGTTTGTATCTGCATAGCTGAGAATTCAGAGCGATCCTCAAACATGTTTTTGACACACACGCATACCCCAACTTCATCTAGGGTTCTGCACACTCCGACCAACATTCTGCCACCCCCACCCTCCAACCTCAGCATAGATCTGACATTGTTGATGCTCAAATTAGCCAGTCTGATCAGGGAGGAGTCGCTGGTTTGCAAAAGCTTAGGGTTTTCGGTCTTTGCCAAGCCGGGCACATGACCACTCAGGCCTTGGGACCCGACCATTTTCTGTGGGATCAGCATCCACAGAGCAGCTGTACCCCGACGCTGCTGGGGTTGATAGACGTACTCGTTAGCACCCCACAGCAAGATCAAGTAGCGGGGCAGCCAAGTCATGGGTCCCAGGCGCCGCCCTTGAGAGTCCCTGGGCAGTACGCCCTGTGTGCTGGGGTAGGGGACCCGGTTCCTGAGACAGAGCTTGGGCGCGCCCCTGCACTACCCTCTCGCAGGCAAACCCAGCTGATTCCGAGGCGGCCCAGCGGCAGAAGGGCGGGACGCGTGGCTCAGCCTCCCAGTCGCAGCATAAGCTGTCCTGTGCCCACGCCCGGTGTCCTCGGACACGCCCGTCCGCCCGGAGGAGGCAAGGACCTGAGTTTAGCGAGACGCTGCTAACTCCCCCTGAGTCCGATCTCTCGAGGGGTCAAAGGCTATGGACCCTTGTCCAGAGGGTGCCCACCACTCCCCTCGGGGAGTTGTCCGGAACCCCACTGCGCGCAGCCCAGGGCCCCGGGAAGCCAAGCCCCCTCGCCAGGCACCCTCCCCAGCTCTCCGAAGGGGGCCGCGCACGGAGCAGCGCGCCAGCGTCCTCGCCCCGCCGGCCGAGCCGCCAGCAGGCCGGGTCCCCGTCCCCCGGTCCCGGGCGCCTGTGACACTCACCTCACGTCTGTGCACTCGCTCGCTCGCTCGCTCACTCCGGGTGTGGCTGCTGGCGAGGTCGTTTTGTACCCGACGGGGCGGCAGGTCCACGCCTCAAATACGCCGGGTCCGGACCGCCCCGCCTCTGCCAGGGCGTGGCCGCCGCCCCAGCCCACCCGGCCTCGCCCCGCGGAACAGGCTGGGCGAGCCCCGGGCTGCGTCGGGAGCAAAGGACACCCTCTGGACCCGGACACGGCGGGTGGAACCCTGAAGGGCGGCCCCTTCCGCAGCTCCTGGTTCCTGTAGGGTGGCCCTGTTCGCTATCTTCACCTGAGACAGAGAGAGGGCAAGCCTGCGAAGCTTGTAGCTTGTGCTTTCTTAGGGAGTTTTGCTTGCTTGCTTGCTTGCTTGCTTGCTTGCTTTAACAGTGTTTATTTATTTTCTGCCTGAATTGCAGGCATTTCTCATCCCTTCTGCATTTACTTAACTTGACCATCATCATCAGCATCTCAGCATCAAAGCCTCCCCAAGAAGTAAGTGCACAGGGGCTTGCGGGAAGGGACCCGGTTTGTGAGATGCCCGGTGAGTCGCTCCCCTGTTCTTGGCTTCTGGAACTGTGATGTGGGCACACACCTCGCAGACGGAGAACTGAATTGTTTTGCTGTTTGCTCCTCACTGCATCCTCAGCATCCACCGAGTGTGGTATGTAGTAGGTTCTCAGGAAATCTTTGCTTCATGGACGAATGAATGAAATAATGAATCACTTCCTAGAAAATCTGTTTTCCCAAAGATTGGGGAGCGTCCTGATGAAGGAGGGAACCATTAAATACAAAAGTACTTTTCGTAAAAGCAGGGATAGGACACAGCTACCCCTTTAGAAAAGGTTGTTAAATCAAACATCGATGATTGCAAGAAAGATTGTCTTTAGTATTTGGAAACATTTAACTGGGGAATAGCTGAGTGAAATGGTTAAGAAGGTCCAAGAGGAATTTTTTTAAAAATTTAGACAATTAACTTGAAATGAACAAAAGACTTTTCTTTCTTTTTTTTTTTTTTAAGATTTTATTTATTTATTTTCAGAGAGAGGAGAAGGGAGGGAGAAAGAGCAATGTATGGTTGCCTCTCACATGGTCCTCACTGGGGACCTGGCCTGCAACCCAGGCATGTGCCCCGACTGGGAATCGAACCGGGATCCTCTGGTTCCCAGCCCGCGCTCAATCCACTGAGCTACACCAGCCGGGACAAAAGACTTTAATGTTAAGACCTGAAAACATAAAATACGTAGAAGAAAACAGAGGGGAAAGCTCCTCCCTAAGCTCAGAATATCTTACACACCTCAATCCCCTTCTATCTCTGAGTCTCTCGTGCACCTGGGGTCTCTGACCCTCCCACGTATGCGGGTTCCCTACAGCCCAGATTTGGCGCCCTGTGACTTCTGGCTTTTCCCGAAACTAAAATCACCTTTGAAAGGGAAGAAATTTTAGACTGTCTATGAGATTGAGGAAAATACAAAAGGGCAGCTGATGGTGACTGGAAGAACTGTGTGAGGACCCAAGGTGCCTGCGTTGAAGGGGACTGAGGCGTCATTGCCCTATGTGCGAGGTTTCTTGTATCTTCTGCAAAAAATGTCTCCATTTTTCAGTATCGCGTGGCTGGATACTTTCTGGACAGACCTCGTCTTTTTCTCATCTCCTTCAAGTCTTTGCTAAGATGCCACCTTCTCCATAGTGCACTATATTACCACCCTGTTTAAAATTGCAGGCCCGACCTTCCCCAGTTCCTCATGCTGTTGAACCTTTTCGTTTATCCATTTCTAGCATGGTATAAACATTACTCATTTCTTATGTCACTATTTGTCGTTGGTTCCCCCCACCTTTCTTCCACTCCCCTCTCCAACAACAAAGTTCTTTGCTGTTATTCTCGATGAATCCAGGTGGTACATGGTAGGCATTCAATATTTGCTAAATGAATAAATTCATATAGTGTGGGAACTGGAGAAAAATCCTGTGGCTGTTTCATTTTATCATTCTCAATATTTCTCATTCTAGTTAACTACTTAATGCCCCTTAATAATGATTTTAAAAATCAAGAGTAAAGAATTCAATGAATGGGTTACCATGTTTATAAAATACAGAGAAAAAATTTTTAGAACCACATCAAAATTACAACTAAAATATAGAACAACAATCACTCAGAACCATCAGAAATCAAATTGAATGGAAGTCTGAGAACTATGGAATTAAAGAAACCACATCCATCCAGACTGGCAGGAGGGGTGCAGATGCAGAAAGGGCTGGTCCCACACCCACATGTGGTGGATAAAAATTTGGGAGGGATATCTTGGGAGCAAGGAGTCCTAGACCCCCCAGCCCAGGGTTCCAGTGCCAGAAAGATAAGTCCCCACAACTTCTGGCTGCAAAAACCAGTGGGGATTGAATTGGTAGATGAAACTTCTGGAGCCCCAAGCAGTTCCTCTTAAAGAACCCACACACAGTCACCTACTCAGACTCACTCCCTCTGACCTTGAGGACCACAGTAATAGCTTGAAGGGCACCAGTGGTATACAGGAAGGAACTGAAGTGTCTACAATCTGGGCAAACAGAGGCCATTGTCCCTTTGCTGAGCCCTCTACCTACAGAGTGGGTAGGCTGGTGTCATTTATGAAACTCCATCAACCTGGCTAACACTGTTTGACCTGCCTAAGAGATCCCCAGAGGCTCTGCCTCACCGAACTAGTGGGCCCACCAAAGCTACTTTTCCATATGAGTAGCTCGTCTTGGCTCATGCTACACAACTTCCTAAATCCTATCAAACAAGCAACAGCTGGCCTCAGTGAGCCCCAGGCCCAGCACTAGCAGCAGCCAGTCTAGATTCACAGCTTGGCTTTGCCTGGGAATCTCCAAACCCAGCACAAGTAGCAGCCATGTCGGATTGTCTTACAACTCAGGCAAGCTGTTCCTGGGCAAAACATAGGTGAGGACTGATCTTTCCCTGCACCACCTGGGTCACCCCAGGGCAAGTGCACCCAGTGGACAGCTACAGACCATATCAGAGCACTACCACCCTGCCCCTGCACAGCTGATACTCCATGGAGGTCAGAGAGTGGTGGTAAATGGTTATAGCCAGTCCTTGCAGCTGACTGGTGTGCGTAAATCCCTCCTATCAATCTGCCAACAGCAACCAAGGCTCAACTGTAAGAAGAGGGTGTACTCAGCCCACAGAAAGGGTGTGCCTTGAGTACCCAGCTTAGGTGACAGGGGAGGCTGTGCCACTGGACCCTACAGGACACCTACTACATTAGGACACACTACCAAGACACGGAGTCAAAGCAGCTCTACATGATACATAGAAACAAACACAGGGGGGCTGCTAAAATGAGAAGACAAAGAGACAAGGCCTAAATGAAAGAACGATCAAAGCTTCATAAAAAGACTTAAACAAAATGGAGATAAGCCATCTGTCAGATGCAGAGTTCAAAACACTGGTTATAAGGATGTTCAGTGAACTTAGTGAGGATCTCAACAGCATAAAAAAGATACAGTCAGCCTGGCTGGTGTAGTTCAGTGGATTAAGCACGGGCTGGGAACCAGAGGTTCTTGGTTTGATTCCCAGTCGGGGCACATGCCTGGGTTGCGGGCCAGGTCCCCAATGAGGGCCATGTGAGAGGCAACTATACATTGCTCTTTCTCTCTCCCTTCTCCTCTCTCTGAAAATAAATAAATAAAATCTTTTAAAAAAAAAGATACAGTCAGAAACGAAGGATACACTAATTGAAATAAAGAACAATTTACAGGGAAACAACAGTAGAGTGGATGAAGCTAAGAATCAAATCAATGATATGGAACACAAGGAAGCAAAAAAACAACCAATCAGAACAAGAAGAAAAAAGAATCCAAAAAAAAGTGAGGATAGTATAAGCAGCCTCTGGGACAACTTCACTTGTTCCAACATTCACATCATAGGACTACTAGAAGGAGAAGAGAAAGAGCAAGAAATTGGAACTTATTTGAAAAAATAATGAAAGAATACTTCCCTAATTTGGTGAAGGAAATGGACATACAAGTCCAGGAAGCACAGAGAGTCCCAAACAAGATAGGATGTAAGGAGGCCCATTCCTAGACACATCATAATTAAAATGTCAGTTTAAAGATAAAGAGAGAATCTTAAAAGCAGCAAGAGAAAAGCAGTTAGTTACCTACAGGGGAGTTTCCATAAGACTGTCAGCTAATTTCTCAAAAGAAACTTTGCAGGCTAGAATCTATTAGCAAGAAATATTCAAAGTCATGAAAAGCAGGGACCTACAGCAAAGATTACTCAGCAAAGCTATCATTTAGAATCATGGGACAGATAAAGATCTTCCCAGACAAGAAAAAATATAAAGGAGGTCATCATCACCAAACCATTATTGTATGAAATGTTAAAGGGACTTATTTAAGAAAAAGAACATCAGGCGTGAAAAAATGGCTGCAGCCAGTTTAGGTATTCTTTCCAGAAAAGCGTCAGCCGTCCTAAAGACTTCCAGGTCGTTAATAAGTTCTCAGTCCCCGGCGTGAACAAGGTTTTCTCTTAATTTGTTGCCTAAGAATACACCAAATGTCACACCTTTACACCACTGTAGAATACTTCATACCACATTGTCAAGGAAAGGACTGGAAGAATTTTTTGATGACCCAAAGAATTGAGGGGAAGAAAAAGTAAAGTCTGGAGCTGCATGGACCTGTCAGCAATTAAGGAACAAAAGTAATGAAGACTTGCATAAACTTAGGTATGTCCTGCTGAAAGAAAGAAACATGCTTCTAACTCTACAGCAGGAAGCCAAATGGCAGGTACTACCAATGCCAAGTCCGGAGCGGTTAGAAAAGGTAGTAGGATCTATGGATGCATTAGATAAAGTCGTACAAGAACGAGAAGATGCCCTAAGACTTCTTCAGACTGGTCAAGAAAAAGCTAGACCTGGTGCTTGGAGAAAAGACATCTTTGGAAGAATCATCTGGCACAAGTTCAAGCAGTGGCCTATACCTTGGTACCTAAATAAGAGATACAACAGGAAACGATTCTTTGTAATGCCTTATGTGGAGCATTTTGACAGACTGAAACGTGAGAAACAAGCCCGTATCCAAGCAAGGAAGAAAAATTTAGAGAAAAAGAAAGCGGAACTACTTCAGGAAAAGTTTCCACATCTTTCTGAAGCCCAGAAATCAAGTCTTGTCTAAGATGTCTGAACTCTTAATTTACCATTTTGGTTTGTTTTTTTTTAAAGATTTTATTTATTTATTTTTTAGAGAGAGGAGAAGGGAGGGAGAAAGAAAGGTAGAAACATCAATGTGTGGTTGCCTCTCACATGGTCCTCACCGGGGACCTGGCCTGCAACCCAGGCATGTGCCCCAACTGGGAATCGAACCACGACCCTTTGGTTCCCAGCCTGAGCTACACCAGCCGGGGCCCTTTTGTTTTTCTTAGATAACAATCTGTATAGAAAAGTAACTATGTTAAATGGTTTATAAAGAAATTGTAGTTTTAATAAAAAAAAAAGAACATCAAAACTATGAACAATAAAATGCCAAAAAATACAAATCTATCAATAATTGAATCTAAAAAACAAACTAAGCAAACAAGAACAGAAACAGAATCATGGATACAGAGAGTGTTTTGATGGTTGCCAGATGAGAGGGGTGTGGGGGGAGTGGGTGAAGAGTCGGGAGGAGTGGGTGAAGAAGTGGGTGAGGGGATTAAGAAGTACAAATAGGCCCTGGCTGGTGTAGCTCAGTGGATTGACTGTGGGCTGGGAACCAAAGGGTTGCTGGTTGGATTCCCAGTCAGGGCATATGCCTGGGTTGTGGGCCAGGTCCCCAGTGAGGGCCATGTGAGAGGCAACCACACATTGCTGTTTCTTTCCCTCTCTGTCTCCCTCCCATCTCCTCTCTCTAAAAATAAAAATAAAATCTTTAAAAAAAAAAAAGAAGTACAAATAGGTAGTTACAGAATAGCCATGGGGATGTAAAGTACAGTATAGGAAATGGAGTAGCCACAGAACTTATATGCATGACCCATGGACATGAACAATGGTGTGAGGATTGCCTGAGGGAGTTGGTGGTGCTGGGGTCAGGGGGCAAAGAGGGAAAAATTAGGACAACTGTAATAGCATTATCAATAAAATACAGGGTCCAGCACAAATAATGCTCTGTTTTATTACATAAAAATCTTTTATTACAATATCATAAGCATGTAATTCTGTAACGTAACAATGTCACACTCAAGCACTCCATGTGACCTTTTAGGTGAAATACGCAAATTGCTGTCCATCTCTTGTGAGACATTCATGTACCTTACCAACCACACTCAATAGTGTTACTTCTGCCAGACCCTGTATAATTAAAAAATAATAAAAATAAAAATAATTTTAAAAGTTTTTATTTATGATTGATTTTGAGAGAGAGAGAAAAAGTGAAACATCTATTTATTGTTCCATTTGTTAAAGCATTCATTGGATGCTTCTTGCTGTGCCCTGACCAGAGAATCAAACCAGCAACCTTGGTGTATTGGGACGATGTTCCAACAAACTGAGACACCAGGCCAGAGCCAGAGAAAAAATTTTAATGTCTATTGTCCAGGGAAGTGACTCAAGATTGACCACTTACTTTGGATAAATAGCAACTTTATTATGATGTAATTATCAGCCACGTATTTAGTACATTTTGCACAGGAAAGTTAAATTATGTATATTCTTCATTGAACTTGTTAATTATTTTCATTAGAAAAAATTGATAAGTATTATCATCTCATCTTTACTGTCAGGGAAAGTGATTTACTTATCTAAGCTCATCACCCATATCTAGGAACAGAAGCTAGAATTCCTGACTTGTATAACCTGTCTAAAAAACACTGAACAAAGAATTCTTGCAGGAACTGGCTTATGTAAACTAGGGAGAAAACCAGGTATTGTCTGGCTCCTAAATAATGCCTGTACTCCTTAAAATAAACAAGTAATTAACAAACTGTTGAAAGATACATTGTTTCACCTAGCTTTCCATCAGAGGAGAAACGTGCGTGTGAAGGACTCCCTTGAAGGGATTGAGAGGGTGTCCCGGAGCCCTCCAGGACTCACTCGAAAGTGCCTTATCGCTGGTAGTGTTCTTGCCTAGAAGTCATTGTATGTGTGGCTGGGGACTAACTGTGTAAACATCACTTCTTTTCTGAAGAGGAAACCTGGCAAACAATTGACTTGAATGGATCATCCACAAGAAATGACTAACCTATGAGTGTTTAAAAGGACTTACCCACAGGCATGGCCTTTGTGTCTGAAGAAAATGCTGTAAATCTTAGGACTTTGAGTCATGAGGCCACACAAGTAGGTGTGGTACCACTGCCCTTAGAGGGTCAGCTGCTGGTAAGTAAGGAAAAGGGACGGCCAATGGGCTGTTCGGGAGACCAGGGGTGAGTCACCCTCTTATCTGTCTTTCTGGTAACCTTTGGTGATCTTGGGGGTAGATAAAGCTCACGCTCTGATTCCCTTACACCTGGGCTCGCTTACACCTAGCAATGTGATCAGAAATCTTTTTGGCTTCACTCCCTTCCTTGCACATCCCCACGTACCCTCTGGTGCCAACTTCAAGTCCTTAAAGCCAACAGAGAATTTCACTG
Organism: Micronycteris hirsuta; assembly: GCA_004026765.1. Classification (NCBI taxonomy): domain Eukaryota; kingdom Metazoa; phylum Chordata; class Mammalia; order Chiroptera; family Phyllostomidae; genus Micronycteris; species Micronycteris hirsuta. The sequence goes on from PVJI01002394.1 coordinate 27,223, forward strand.
TGATAAGGGTGTGTGTGGGAATTTAAATTTGTACCCATGCAGTAAATGGCTCATTAGTACCCAACCCAAAGCCTATATAAACTCTTCCAAGATAAATGTAAAAAGCAATCTAATAAAAATGATAAAAATGTCACTGAGTAACTTTTCTGTATGGATCACTGTGCTGTTTAAAATAAAGGACAAGGCCCGATTTAGGCCTCGAGCAATAGGTTGGCTGATTTCTAATATACCGAGATTTTGGGACCCTGATAAAAATCCAAGACTCTAGGGGAGGTATCTCTCCAGGAAGGGGAAGAGGAAGTTTGAGGTAGCTGGTGGCATGCCTGCAGGCCCAGAGGGCATCTGATGAGGGGAATTTGAGCTAGGGCGAGCCTGGGGCGAGCAGGAGATGAAGATGGGATCAAAGAGAGGGTTTTCAAGGGTGAGTAAAAAACAGAAAAATAAAATAAAATGGAGTAGAGGAAAGAGCCAATTTCAAAATAGGAAAATGGAATTGGCAATGAAGGATAAAGAGAGAATGAAATCATGGGAAATAGAGTGAGCCTGGAACAAGAGATGAGAAACTACCCAGAAGCTCGGGCTACAGGGCCAGATAAGGAAAGAATGTCTCACAAAAGATGAAGCTCTTGCGAAGCATAAACAAGAGTCTTTGTAGACAACAGAACACAGAAACAGCCAGGAGAGGGAAAACAAACAGACCTTGCCAGTTTCACAATGGGATGCGGGGAACTGACTTGGCAACTCTCTGTCCACAGAGTGTCACACTCCAGGTGACAAGGGAGAAGTTGAGTCAGGCATTGGGGCATGTGGTCTCTCTGATGCCAACAGCTGGGTTCAGAGTTGGAAACACGTGGGACACGTGGCTGGCAGACGGAGGGCGGGCCTGAAGGGGACGCTGGGTGTTGTGGGGACTCCATTTCTGCTTTGAAGACAGAGCAATTTCCACCCCCAGAACAAAACGACTGGGTCTGTCCGCCATTCCTACTTCCAGTTACCTGCCCGTGTGCTCTGCTGGTCACAGGTGTTCAGTGGGGGTCCTAACATTCGCATCGCCCAACTCACAAAGCCCACCCCTTCCAGCTCATCAAATGAACAGGCTCATCAGAACCTGGTCAACCAATGAAATGGGAAGGGTGGCAGTGACATGCCAAATGCTGGTTTACAAGGTTCCTTGCCATCCTGCAGCTAGAGCTTCTGGGGGTGCTAGAAGGGAGACCCCTCCCTGTTCTTGGATGGGGAAGTCAAAGGACCAGGGAGTAAAAGGTCTCCCTGATACCACAGCAGGTGGAAAGGCCCTTCTGTAGTCCAGCCTCAGCCCATTCTTGTCTGTCCCTCAAGTCTGACCCCAGGCCTGCTTCTGCATTAGCTCCCATCAAAACCCACATTCCAACCACAGCCACTTCTCTACATCCATAGAGCTTCTGGCATAACCCACCAGACCTGTCACAGCTGCTGCCAGTACTGCTGATTGAGCCCAGGTCCAAGGTCCATGCACTCAACCACTATGCAAACTGCCTCTGAGAAAACATAAACCAAGGGACAGGGATAGAGTATGTTAGTTTGTTAGGGTTGCTGTAACAAAATACCACAGAATGAGTGGCTTAAGGAACAGAAATTTATTTTCTCCCAGTTCTTGAGGCTGGAAGTTTGATCAATGTGTTGGCAGGGTTGATTTTTTTCCAAGGCCTGTCTCCTTGGCTTGCAGGTGGCTGCCTTCTCCTTGTATCCTCTCGTGGTCTTTCTGCTGTACATGTCTTTGTCCAAGTTTTCTCTTCTTATAAGAACACCAGTCATATTGGATTTGGACTCGCTCTAATAACCTAATTTTAACTTAACTACCTCTTTAACTACCTTATCTCCAAACGCAGCCACATTCTGAGATACTGGGCATTAGGACTTCAACACGTGGATTTTAGAGTGACGCACTTCAGCCCAGAGAGCAGACAGAGACGGGGAAGGGGAGGGAGAGGACAGTTGGTATTGCCGCTAGTGTGCTCAGGCCGCATTTCCCCAAGGAGGTGATATTGGAGTGGCGACCTATGAGAAGGGGGCCGCCACAGAAAGATCTCAGGAAGGAGAAAACAGCAAGAACAGCACTGGGAGTGGCGACAGAGAAAAGTGACAGGATACACATCTGTTGGACATTTCTCCAGCCCACGTGTCGCAGAATTCCCCTCCGTGCCATCCTCACCAGCGTAGCTCCTGGCAGCCCTGCCAGTGCCTCCGGACTTCTCGGCCCAGCTGGAGTGATCAGATTCAGGAGTGAGCTCTTGAAACAAGCTGAGCATTTGGATTCTTTCACCTGGGAGCTTGGATTTGGGCCCCTGAGTGACCATGAGTCAGTTGGCATATGTGACTGTGGGAACCACAGGAAATGTTCTGCCCCACAAAATGATGAGCAGAGAAAGCTGATCTGCAGAGCTGAAGTTGGTCGCTTGGCAGCAGGAAGCCCTAATGCAGAACGTCGGCCCTCACGGGGCCTCAGTGAGGTCCATGTGACTCATGGAAGGCTGGCCCCTCTGTGTGTGCTGCTCCAGCCAGACGTAAGCTTGAGGGAACTAGCTTTCAGTGTTGTTGCCATAGTTACTGCTATGGGACTCATGTTCCAGATTTCCCCACTGAATCCCACACTGCCCATCCATGGCCCAGGGGCCTGAGAGACACCTTGCTCCCAAGAAGGCTTTTCTGGGAACTTTGCACTGGGCTGCTCTATCTCTGCTAAGCTGCCTGTCCAATGTTGCCTCAGGCTTGCTGAGACCCACCATTTTCACATGCCTGGCTTCTGGGTCTGGACCCCAGATGCAGACTGGGGATGCGTGGGAAGTAACCAATCGATGTGTCTCTAGCACATTGATGTTTCTCTTTCTCTTTATCCCTCCCTTCTCTCTAAAAATAAATAAAATCTTTAAAGAAAAAAAAAGTCACACTCAGGTGCTTGGAGAATGCTGGTACCCACAGCCAAGGAGAGGAGTTGGGAGAAGCGGCTGGTCTGAGGACCAGCACAGAAGACTGATGGGAAGACACACAACACCATCAGGCACTGGGTTGGTCAGGGGCCCTGCAGGAAAAAGAACTGACTGAGATGGTTTCGATGCAGAGGCCTGAAGGGAGGGAGGCTGTCCAGAGCTGTGCACATGCTTATAGGGACCGACCTGGAATGAGGAGGCACGGAGATTAACCACAGCAGGAAGCCCTTCCTCTCACATTCTCCTGGGCCTGAAGCCTACAGGGCACCATTTCCCAACTTTTCTGCTGCTCTCCCATGTCTGAAACAATCACATGACTACTTTCTGGTTTGTCATCGTTACCTGGACTGCTACTATTATTTCTACCCGCACCATCACCATGGTTACTGAACCCTGTGCCATGGGCTTTATGTGCATAATCTCATTTAGTCATATTTACCCCAACAGTTGGTCCTATTGTTATTTGAACTTCATGGAGAGATAAAAAATAGAAACTGAATGACATTTAACAAGTTGGCCAAGTTTACACAGCTAGTAAGTGGAAAAGTTGGAATGTAAAACCAGGCAGTCGAATTTCTTGACCACCATAAACACTGCTGTGTACTGGTAACTCCTAAGAAATAGAAGATAACAAAGGTAGCAAGTGAGGGGGAGTGCAGCTAACCACAGCAAAACTTAAAGTCACTGGTGATGTCACGGGTGGGACCAGGCGTCTCGTGGTCCCGCTTCCCTAATTTCTTCTTAAAAGCTCTCGTGGGACTTGGTCTAGGTTTTGTCTAGAAAACCATCCTCCCACATATCCACTGCCTGCAGGGTTCCACGCGACAGTCACGCTCCCCAATTTTAGTGGGTCGGGGGTGGAACTGGGTTGCTCTCCTTGCCTGACTAAGCTGTGCAGCCTCTTTCAGAACCTCCTCCTGAGTTTCCATTCTGGTTTGACTCTCTTGGTTGCTTCTTGGTCCTTCTACTCAGCAATTGCTCACGTCTAATCCAGGTTGGGAGCCTGAGATTTCTCTTGGGACCTGAGGTTCCTGCACTGGTGGCCCCTTCTGCTCCCACTCTCCTCTACTTCCCACCTTGTAAGCCCCGCCTGTTTCCCTGGTCCAGCTCAGAGCCCCGCCCAGTGTGCCTAGGGCATGTGTTACCTAACCAAGTGTTAGGTTGGCTCTATCCTCAGTCCAACGTCACACCGTCCACGCAACTTTCTGAACCTCCATTTTCCAGCAGCTGAATAGCCCCCAGACAACATCCCAGGAACTGCCTGCCTTCTACCTGTACCTCCAATTGCCCCTGTGGACCACCACCCTGTACATCTGCCCCCTCTGGCCCTCAGGTCAGAAGGGCCTGAAGTCCAGCTCAGCTCACGGACCTGAGTTGGGTGGGGATTGAGCAAGGCTTCCGCAGCTCACGTGCAGGAGCCCCGTGCTCCCTCCCAGCTGCCTGTGTGATGGATGACTCACTGCCCTCAGGCCCATGACTCCACCCTGCCAGCCTCCACCCCCCTCCTGCTTTATTTCAGGAAGTGGCTTTTGAGAACAGTAAAATACTTTTCACGTACAGGGAACAAGAATGGCAATCCCCAATGTTGTTAAGAACACACACATGCACACACACGTGACACCCCACAATCAGGCTTGTAAGGAAGGGCACAATCTCCTGGTGAAGGTGGCCGAGTGTGTTAACTACTTGTTTCCATTATGCCCACAAATAGAGAAAGTGCTTCAGATCAGATTGGAAAAGAATAAGGGCAGGCCAGAAGAGTGTGAGTCTGAGACAAATTGCATGCCAAGAGGAGAAAAATCCAGCTACTTGAAGAACCATCAAGTTTCTCTCTTTCTTTTTTAATATTTAATTTATTTATTTGTAGAGAGGAAGGAAGGAAGGGAGAGAAACATCGATCCTTACCTCTCGTATGCAGCCCGGCCAGGGACCAAACACACAACATAGGCTGTGCCCTGACCAGGGTTGGAACCGGCACCCCTTCGCTTTGCAGCATCACACCCAGCCCAAGGAGCCACACTGGTCAGGGCTAGGGACCATCAGGTTTCTATGTCCAGACAAATCATGCCCTAGGATGTGGACTGTGGACTACAAACTTTTTAGTAATAAAACATATTGAGACAAATCTTAATATCAACCCTAATTTTAAAATATTTTTATAACAATGTTTCTCTCCTCTGAATGTTTTTTTTTTTAAGATTTTATTTATTTATTTATTTTTTTTTAGAGAGAGGGGAAGGGAGGGAGAAAGAGAGGGAGAAGAACAGCAATGTATGTTTGCCTCTCACATGGCCCTCACTGGGAACCTGGCCCGCAACCCAGGCATGTGCCCTGACTGGGAATCGAACCGGGACATTTTGGTTTCCAGTCCGCGCTCAATCCACTGAGCTACACCAGCCAGGGCTTAAAATATTTTTTAAATAATTGTATTCATTTTAAGTTAAAATTTATTTAGCATATATTTCTTATAAAGTTAATCTATGAGGAAAAATTACTATTTTGATGAATACCAAAATTTGAAATAATTAATATAGGTAAATCATTGCAATCTTATATCAAACTCAACATTTAACTTACTTCTAGCTATTATTTAAGTTACAAAGAGTAAACAAATTTTTTTAAAGCTTGTCTTGTCATTTTTTTATAAGTATACCACATTTTGTTGCATTTTTCACAGATGTTGCATTTTTTAAATTGTATATTTTAATTATAGCTGCCATACCATATTATACTAATTTCAGGTCTACAACACAGTGGTTAGACATTTACATAACTTCCAACGTGATCATCCCGATAATTCCAGTACCCACCAGACACCAGGACATTTTAAAATTTCCACATCAAATTATCGTTAGGACAATTGAATTTCTTGTCCTTGGTACAAAAGTCAGGCATGAAATACACAATGCTTGTGATAAGCAGAAGAGCCACGTGGCAGCGTACACATGCGTTTGTGAAAGCTCCCTGAGGCCCAGGAAGGGCACGGACCAAGTTCCCGCTTGGAGCCTGGGTGGCAGTTGGCCTGGTGCTGCGCTCTGGGAACAGAGGTCAGAGGCTGGCGCAGACCCTGCACCGCCCTGATCGATGGCACGTGACTAGCTAGTCTGAGGTTCTCAAGTCAGACGAGGGGCTGGGGGGAAGGGTGCTAGTGGTTTGAAAGGGGCACAGAGGAACTTTCTGGAATGCTGGACATTGTGTCTATCTTGATATAGGTGGAGGTCACGTGGAGTGTAGTATAATGTGTGTGTGTATATTTGTGGGCTGTCTACTTAAGAATTCTGCATTTTACCACAGGTAAATTTCCACTTCAAATTTCTGTTAAGAAAGAGACAGAGAAAGAAGAAGAAGAAGGAAAGGAAGGAGGGTCCAAAAAGCTTTATCCCAAAATTGGCTCAAAAATCTGTCATCAAAGGTGCCATTGGTTTTTATTGTGTTATAATTTTGGCAGCTAACAACTGCATGTTCGTGTTTTTATAGGTTTAAAAAAGTTTTAAACATAGTTTTTAAATGAAATTTATTTAAAATATAAAATTCAAAGCAAATGTATTTAAAATATAACATTTAAGTCAATTTGAAATATAAAATTCAAATCAAATGTGTTTAAAAGATGAAATTCAAGTCACTAGTAAGCTCACAATCACTGCTGGCAATCTGATTTAAGAAGTGACCAGAGATGACCATAGCACAGGGGCATGCATGATTTTGTGGATAGCACATAAGCCTCTGAATGTACCGGTGTGGCTTCAAGTTTTAACTCACCAGCTTCCTAAGGTCCTGCAGTTAGTACTTTATCAAACACACAGCCCCAGGCTCATCATCTGTAAAGTAGGTAGAATGCCACGTGCCTCCAACTTGTGGGGGTATTGAGTGAGCACAGAACTGAAGTGCCCAGCACCCTTATGAATGTTCTCATCTCTTCTGTTTCCCGTAATGCAGTAAAATATACTGGATTTAGAGAGGATGAGGCTCCTACAGCAAGCCCTGCTTTTGACTTGTTTCTCCAGAGGCAAAGATGAACTTGCATTTCGTCATCCATATCCACACCTGGCCTTCCGTGCTGCCAACAACACATTTGCAAGACAGTCCACAGGTCCCGGATGGAAACATTCAACACAAATGGAGGCACTGGTCAGCCTTCTTTTAGAGAGAAAAATAACAGAATGTGAATGGGGCATACCAGCCACTCAGGCCCTGGCTCCGCCATCCCAAGAGCACAAGAGAAATTCATCAAAGGACGGGAGGAACTTCTCTTGTCTTCCTGGGGTTCTCCTTCCTTTTCTCTCTCTCCCCAGCCCAGCTCAGGAAGCAGGAGAAAAATAATCAGGGTTAAGAAGGCAGAAAGCATCTCCCCATACTTTGATCAAAAGAGTGAAAATAAGTGTCTCTTAGCTTATCAAAAGCCAGAGTTGAGATGTCCTGTTGCGGAAGTGGTGTCCGCTCTGGAGACAGGTGTGGGCGATCACACCAGTGTGTTAGTCTCGGCATTCTTTGCTTCTCGTGAGTTTCCAGCATTTGATCTATCAAAAGCATTTACTCATAAGGACGAACATTTAGGGTGGGTCTCCAGGCCAGGTGTCCCACTTCAGATCACTGCCTGAAAGAAATGGTGCCGAGCTACGAGGAAAACAAGTCAGGCCTGCCTCTGCTTGTCTAGTGAACCTTCGGGTTCCAGCACACCTGCCTCTCAGGTGCTGTTGATCCCTAATAAACTGGGTTCTTCATCTTCCGGTTTCAGGGGTCTGAACCAATTATGCCCTGGAAAGAGATCTCAGTTTCAAAGCACTCTTCTCTGCCTGGGTCCTCGGATATGAAGGGCTACATTCTGTTTCGGTAACTTCTGTCCAGCTAGAGGTTCAAGACCAAGAATAGTTAAAGCTGGAGACCAGCTGGTAAGAGATTTGCTGAGATCCCCATGAGAGGTCTTTTCCCAATTTAAGCCTTTTTCATGACTAGTATTCCATGCCCTTTCTAGGCCTTCAGATCCCAGAGTATTTGCCTTTCAAGAGGTCTCTTCCTTTGCTCTCTTGGGTCAGTCAGCTATGGGCTAAGCTGACCTGGTTTAATTTAGACTGGTCCTAGTTTGTGGCTGCCTGCTCACCTTTTTTTTTTTTTTAAAGATTTTATTTATTTATTTTCAGAGACCGGAGAAGGGAGGGAGAAAGAGCAATGTATGGTTGCCTTTCACATGGTCCTCACTGGGGACCTGGCCCGCAACCCAGGCATGTGCCCCAATTGGAAATCGAACTGGGACCCTCTGGTTCCCAGCCCTCACTCAATCCACTGAGCCACACCAGCCGGGCTGCCTGCTCACCTTTTATTTCACTCTTGTAGAGCTGGTGAATGCTTTTTTGAAATGGCCTTGAAAAAGGTTTGTATTTTTTTGTTTGTTTTCAATGTTTTTTTTAAAAAAATTATTTATTTATTGTTAGACAGAAGGAAAGGGAGGGAGAAACAGAGGGAGAGAAACATCAATGTGTGGTTGCTTCTCCTGCGCCCCCTACTGGCCACCTGGCCCACAACCCAGCCAGGTGCCCTGACTGGGAATGGAACAGTGACCCTTTGGTTCACAGGCCTGTGTTCAATCCACTGAACCACCCAGCCAGGGCTATTTTTTTGTTTTAGAACACAACCTCTTTATTTCTTGAGACATAAAATAAATTTTCATTTTAGGATGATGAGGATGAGCTAAGTACTAGAGACAATGGCTAGCTCTCTTCCATTTGTTCCAACGGAGAAAAAAGAAATAGGAACTCGACTGTTTTGGTCTATTAATATTCCGTTTATCAGATCTACAGCTTGGTACTTCTTGAGCAGAACTGTCCCAATAAGGCCAGATATGATGACAGTGGAAGATGGAGATGGCAAATATGGAGAATTCAACATGTGCATATAGTTTAGTCCGATGTCCCCATATGCTCTCTAAAATTCCATATTTGGTCAGAGCTGGCCCATCTTTGCCCCACTGTGCCTCAGATTCTGCTTTGTGGCTTTTTTTTTTTAAGGTTTTATTTATTTTTAGAGAGAGGGGGGAGGGGAGGGAGACAGAGAAGGAGAGAAACAGCAATGTATGGTTGCCTCTCACATGGCCCTCACTGGGGACCTGGCCCACAACCCAGGCATGTACCCTGACTGGGAATCGAACCGGGACCCTTGCTTTGTGGCTTTTGAGAGAAAGAAGGTTCAGATGGTCTGGGAGCTGGTGAGGGCCATCCTCTGGCAGCTTGCTGGGCCAACCAGTACCTGTATCTTTTGGTCTTGGGCATCTCAAAGTTCACCACAGACAGAGGCCCCCTCAGAGTGTTCAGCCCATGTGCCGGCACTCACACCGATACTCGCCCCACTGTGTGATGGGCTCTTCCGGGAACTTGGAAGCCTGTGGGGCTATCACAACAAGGTTTTTGAGGAAGTGGCAGGCAACTATTTCAGGGTTTAGCTCCCATTTGACATTGTTCTTCATCCCCACCTGCAGGAGACAGCCTCTGGGAGATTTCACTGTCGCCTCACTTGCCTTCGTCTGGATCTTTTCTCATTTTGCCTCCTGTCCCAGCAATTTCTCCTCTTCAAACGACTTCTTGTTTTCAGGCGATGCATATTCAGCTAGTTCTTAAGGAAATAATTGATTACAATCCACAGATTTCTTCACTGAAAGCAGATCACCTGAGACTCCAAACTCCTCTACCAGCTGCATAAGGACGAGCTCTGGGTTGTCTTGGGGCCGGTGTTTCGTGTCCTTCAGCTTGTAGGCGCGGTGCCACCGGTGCAGGCGTGGCATCAGGCTGGCCAGCGGCACCTTCCACCAGCGCTCCGCGAAGACGGATGACTGTGCCTGGCTCTGCAGAGCGAGGGTGAGCCTGGCCTTGAAAAAGTTTCACAGACTCTCTCCCTGTTCTCTGTTTGCTTGCTGTGTTGCAAGAAAGTGACTCAACAGCCTCCACACCCCGATGACTCAGCCCAGCTTTAATGAGTGGTGTTTTCCAGGCTTCCCCCGGGTGGTGCCTCCTCTGAGGTTGTCCAGGTGCTGCCCAGGCTGGGGCACTGCCCTTGGAGCCAGGATGGGAGTTAAAACCGCTCCCCACAGGCAGGCAGAGGAAAAGACAAGGCGAATTCTGGGTTGTTCCACTCCCTAACAGTGCGACTACTCTTGGCCCTTCCAAGGCCCATCCAAAGAGGTATAAGTTAGAGGTTAGGAAGAACTTACATAGTGGGATCAATTTTGAAGGGATCTGGCAGAGTGATTTCCTCTTAATTCAAGAAAAAGATGATTACTAGGGGTTACCTGAAAAGCAATTAACATTACTTTCAGTTAATTGGTCTTTGATTTGTGGGGGTTTCAATTTGCTGGAAAAAGAAAAACTTGACTGTTAAGAAAATCATATAATTAGCAATTCAGAGTATTTCAGAATCTCTGGCAAAAAAAAAAAGATGGCACAGAAAAAGAGATCACTGTGCATTAGAGCTGTGGCAAAGGGCCAAGTGTTGGCTGGTGACCACAGAAGAGATATTAGTGAATTATGGTTGCTTGTAAATGTGTGCTTCTCTTTGGAAATGAGTTGCTTAGGGAAACGGTATTTTTTAAAATTTAATCTTTATTGTATTTTTTCAATAGGAAATGGTATTTAAACAATTTTTTTTTTAGATTTTATTTTCAGAGGAGGGGAAAGGAGGGAGAAGAGAAAGAGAGGGAGAGAAACATCGATGTGCAAGGGAAACATCATTCGGTTGCCTCTTGCACGCCCCAACTGGGGACCTGGCCGATACCTCAGGCATGTGCCCTGATAGGAAATCGAACCAGCATCCTTTCAGTTTTCAGGCCTGCACTCAATCCACTGAGCCACACCAGCCAGGATGGAAATGATATTTTTAATTATACTGTTACTAAATGGGGAAACTTTGATTTACCTTAAACTCTTTTTTTTTAAATTTTTTATTGATGTTTACCTTAAACTCTTCTACCAGATTAAAAAAAACAATCAGCTGTCCTTGCAAAAATGCAAACACATTTCTATTTCTTGATGGGCTGTAACAAAAACAGAAGACTTACACAATTATTAGTTTTATGAAAAGAGATGAAATCTGAGCACAAGTCACACATTTTCCAAAGATTCTTCTCTGTTTGCTGCAAGTTCCCTATGAATCATCTGACACAAAACTGCTGTATACAAGACCTCTCTGCTATGAGGACATGGGGCTCTGTCAGGAAATGCACCCAGTTCCTTATCGATTTACCGACAGAATTTTCATAATACATGTTTTGGCCACCTAAGCTCGCCCTGCAGGGTGACTACGCGTCCCCTCCTGCGACTCCAGAGCAGCCGCACTGTGGGCTGGCTCGGCCCCAACAGGAAGCGCAGGCTTCTGGGCTGCCGCGAGCCTGGTGTTCGTTGCCTGGCTCCTGACCGCAGCTGTAGGGTTATTTGCTTTGCTTTGTTCTAAGGAGGATCTTTTTATTTTGATATAATTTTCATTCTACAGAAAATGTACAAGAATAGTAAAAAACTTTTATAAACTTTGATCCATTTCTTTGCATTTTTCTTTGCATCTTTGCCTTATTTGCTTCATTTTCTCTCTCTTTCTCTCTCTCTCTCCCATTTAAGAGTAAGTTGATATGGTGCCCCTTAGCCCCTAGATATTCCAATGTGCATTTTCCAAAAGCTCCTTGAGAGAGGTGACCGTACTCTTACGCAGTAGAGTTAACACAATGGGGAAATTAAATATCAATAAAATACTACTGTGTATGGGGGGTTTGTATGGAAAATCATACAATAATCAATCAATAGCAATGCAAGAGTAAACTGTTCCACGTACTTATAACTGTAAACCTACTTTTCCTCATCCTGTACTTCATCAATGGCCACCAAGTGTTCTTACTTCTCTTCTTTTCCTTCTCCTATTATGCACAGTATTTAGTTGTCAGGCCTATTTATTTTCCTTTATTCTGGAACATTTCTTCAGCCTTTCTTTGCATTTCTTGACCCTGACATTTTAAAAGAGTACGATTATTTTGTAGAATGTATCTCAGTTTGGGTTTGCCTCATGTTTTCTCATGATTAGATTCAGATCATGCATTGTTGGTAGGGATAGCACAGAATTGAAGGTGTGTCCTTCTTCAAACCTCTTAATCGGAGGCACATGATATTCAAAACTGCTTTACACCAATACGGTGATGTTAGGTTTGATGAGCTGATTAAGTGGTGTCTGCCACTGTGAAGGTATTCTTTCCTTTGTAATTAATAAGTAGTTTCTGGGAGCATACTTTGTAGCTCTGTAATTATCTCTGTCTTATCAAACTTTACCCATCAGTTTTAGCATCCTTTGATGACTTCCTACCTCTGTCACTCCTTTTATATGTATTAGTTGACCTTCTACTGCAATGAGAGGTTTCCGTTCACCTCTATTCATTTATTTGTTTTTGTTTATATTAGTATGGATTATTTTATTCAATGGGGTCTAATCCATAACAAGTATTATTTATTTGGATACTCAAATTGTCTTCAACTTGGCCAGTGGGAGCGCCTTCAGGCTGGCGTCTGAGTTCTTTCAACATATTCCCATGATTTATAAACACTTTCTTATTTTTGGGCAGAAAATAAGATGTTCCAGGCTCACCTTCTTTACCTGGCCGGGCCCTGGGATAAATCATTTCTCAAGGATTCCTGGTTCCTTTCGAGGGGATGGCATTTAGAGACCAAGAGCTTGGCGTTAAATATGCTCGTCCCCACTGGGGCAGGCGTCTCAGCAGACAGAAGTAGTAACAACACACACAAGCGCACCGGGAAGTAGATACATTCAGAGAGAGCGAGGTATATCAGAAATGTGTATGTGTGGTCAGAGAGAGATTAGGACTAGACATGGATATGCAGTTACACTGATAACTCCAACTCTAATGCAAAAGCATTCCTTCCACATCTGTAACTTCTTTTCCCAACAGTGAGGAATCCAGCTGCCATTTGCCTCAAGCTCAATAATACACAGACTGCAGTTTCAGAATTGCTAATCCACAGCCTTGCAAAAACTAAACCTAATGAGGGTTCAATGTGTTTATAATTGTTAAGGTAAAATTTACAAACATCGAAATGCACAAATCCTAAGTATTCAGTTCAATGACCTTTGACAAACGGATGCACCTGTGTGACCCTCCTCTCTGCATCTTCTCAGAAAGTTTCCTCCCTACCTTCCCAGTCAGTGCCATCCCCACCAGCAGCAATGAATATTTTGCCAGTCTGCCATCTCAATGGACTCACGTGGTTTTGAACTCCCCGCTTCATCCTGTGCCCCACTCTGTGCTCTTCCGCCTCTGAAGCTCGTGCCCCCTCAGTGTCTGGCCTTAGGTTGTGTTGCATCAGTTTTTCCCTGATTTCCCAGATTTGGTTTCCAGTGTGACCCCCAGGCTTTCCCCATCCCCAGGGCCAGCAGAGTTTGCCCCTCCTCCAGGTTAGATGTGGATTGGGTTACAATATTACTAGTCTACATTCCTCATCCTTCCTCTGGCCTGAAGTGTGCTTCCAGGATAGCATAATTTACCAGTGACAGTTTCATAAAAAGGCACAGTTCCTCAAGATTTGGCAATATCGCCCTGTCTGGCCCTGCTCGATGGATGGATTCTGAGCCATGTCTGCTCCTCTGTTACTAAATCTTGCTTCCTTACTCCAGCTGGGTGACTGTCATAGTCCTCCCTCCTGGGAGCCAGCAGCTGGTGCGGCTTTTCTCATGAGGATATCTTGTGGACATGACTATGATAAACAGAAACCATGTATCTTGTGGGTGTTCAGTCAATGTGAAACCACTCAGCTCATCACCAAGACGTGGCAAGGGGCCAGAGTTGGGGGCACAGGCAGAGAAGGTGGGTGGACCCCTACGCACCTGGTAAACAAATGCTCAATGAACGCCTCCCTTTCAGTAGTGCAGAGCCTGGCCAGAGCTCTACAGCGTAGGGCAGAAACTAAGGAGAGGCCTCAGAGCCTGGAGGCCACACCCATATTAATATTCAGAAAACAGTGGGGTTATAATAGCTTATTTTTCCAGGCTCCCTAATGAAAAGGGTTAGTGTGGTTCAATCAAAGAGTGTCTGAAAGGCTCTTTGACGTGCAGGCATGTAGTGCCGCTCTTCGTGCTGGCGCTTGACTGTGTTAGCGGTTGCATCAGCAGTGGCTTTTTCTGCCTGTCTTGCGTGTGCGTGGCTTCCCTCAACAAGGCTGAGAGCTCCTGGAGGGAGCAGACCATCCCGTGCTCCTTCTGTCTCAGCACCAGTTCTGTGTCAGGTGACAGGTGTCCGGCAGACACTTCTGAATTGAACTGAGTCTTAGTACGTCAACAAGGTCTTCTCCCCATTGTGTCCTACCGAGCGCCCAGTGCAGCACCACGTACCGAGCAGGCACTCGCATTGGCTGAATGAGTTATACACTAGTTCCACTAAATTTTGCTGAATCTAAGTGTTGTTACTCCTTTCGGGAGTCTGCATTTTAGAGGAGGATAACAATGAATGCGCAAGGTTTAATAGCCCCGGTGGAATTGACCTAATAGTGGAATTCCAGGCAGCAGAGGGCATTTGTGAGTAGGGGCCTCTTTGGTGCCCCACTGATCGTGCCACATCACTATGTCACTCTTCTCCTGAGGGCCTCAGAATGTTGGGTGACAGAGGGACATTACGTTCTGCTGACAGGCCCCCTTGGCTGTCTGCCTTTTCTGAGTTTTTGCTCTTACTCAATTTTCATCTGTGCCTTTGGCCCAGCAACAAATAGACTGTAACACCTTCTTGTAAAGAGCCCTGTAGGCAAGTGTCCTTTGCCAGAATCTCTTAGTTACAAACCTTCAACGTTTTCTGCTTTGATCCCTACGAAGACTGCGGAGGTCGACACCTGCAGGCAGGCAGCCAGGGGCCCTGCAGAGCTGCATGCCCTAGCCCACAGCCTCGCACATCTGAGGATTTGGTACCAACTCTGTAACCTCCTTCCTCTACCCAAGTGCCCAGCTGTGTAGGATCTGCCTCTCCCTGCCTCCCGCTGCTGTCCTGTCCCAGTTTAAGCCCTCACTCTTACCCAGATCAATTTAACCATGCACTTCCTAATGAGTGTACCTGCCTCTGGTTGTGATCAGATGTAAAGATATTTGGCTATGATCCCAAATTTATGATTAGCTTCCTACTGGGGCCACCAGCTGACCCACTGGTTCCCACATGCAGGGACAAGGCTGGGGAAATTTAGTACCTCATGTAGAACTCCATCCAGATGAGCTGGACTGGGCCACAGGTGGATGGGGAGGTCTCGTTTGAATCCAAGTCCAGAGGTTCTCTCTCAGCCTTGGCTTTGGTTAGCATCATGTGAGGAAACTTAAAAAGATTCTGATGTCCAGGCCCCATCCTCTGTGTTTCTGGTTTAATTAGACTGGGATGAGGCCTGAACGTGTTTATTCTTTCTCTTGAAATGAACTTTTATATAAGTACAAAAGTATTTTCGTCCAAGTAAGTTACAAATCCATCATTAGTACTTTTTTACTTATTATTACAAATTTCATTATAATTTTTAACAAAGATTTTATTTATCTATTTTTAGAGAGATGGGAAGGGAGGGAGAAAGAGAGTGAAGGACACATCTATGTGTGAGAGATACATCAACTGGTTGCCTCTCTCAAACCCCCAACTGAGGACCTGGTCTGCATCTCAGGCATGTGCCCTGACTGGGAATTGAACTGGTGACCCTTTAGTTTGCAGTCAGGTGCTCAATCCACTGAGCCACACCAGCCAGGGCTCATTACAACTTTAATTGTTGCAAAATCTTCCATGAAGTGCACATATCTAACCATGAAGTGCACATATCTAACCATAGTTTGTTTGCATTTTTTAGCTATTATAAAAAAGAAACAGGATGAGAGCAATCTTCACATAAATTTTCTTTTCTTTTTTTTTTTTTTTAAGATTTTATTTATTTACTTTTAGAGAGAGGGGAAGGGAGGGAGAAAGAGAGGGAGAGAAACAGCAATGTATGGTTGCCTCTCACATGGCCCTCACTGGGGACCTGGCCAACAACCCAGGCATGTGCCCTGACTGGGAATTGAACCGGGACCCTTTGGTTCCCAGCCCGCACTCAATCCACCGAGCTACACCAGCCAGGGCACATAAATTTTCTTTATTGGAGGTGTTTGTTATTTTGTTAGAAGAAATTCCCAGAAATTTTATTTCGGCCCAGTTATTTTTCAGATGGCTCTGAACTCATTGACACTCATTCCAGGGTAGATGAAAATCTCTATTTCATCCAGCATTGGTCCTCCGCTCACGTCACAGAACATTCCTTCTATAGTTCAGTGTGTACGTCTGTATTTGGAGAACAACAGTAAACTGCACTGAAAGCTGGCCAGGTGCCATGGCCCTCTTTTCTCGGAGCACAAGACCTGTGCTCTGATAGCAAAGCCCAGGAGACAAGTCCTCCAAAAGTGGGCCCTGTGGGGAGAACCTCAACAGAGTGAGCACTAGGAGGTTTCTGCCTAAGGCCCAGGGCATAGCCGGCCCAAGCCACCCTCCAGGGGCTTTCCAATAGAGGGGCCCTTTCTTCTTTCCAGGGGCTGCCGGGGTTGGAGGTAACCTAGAAAACCAAGAGCATGTGACCCCAAAGAGGGAAAACAAGAAAAAGAGAAAAAGGACTGGTCATACATCATCACCAGCTTGGAGCCTCTCCCTTAACCTTGGGGAGCCCACGTCCCAGCCCTCGGCCCTGACTCACAGAGCCTCTGGCTGTGCTGCCCATCCCCCACTGATGTGCCTCCCCCAGACTCCATCCCCACAGTCTCGGCTTTTCAAGTATGAGAGAACTACTGGGGTATCGTAAACACGTGCTATAGAAACAAACAGCGAAACCGAAATGCTCCCCCTCGCCTCCCCCTGCTCTCCCCTTCCCCGGAGGCAACCCGACAGCATGTACCCTTGATCTATTTCCGCCCGCTTACCAGTGCTACTGTGTGAGAGACTGTGTGTGGCGCATACAGGACTTTTAAAACATGTAAGTGGAATCATGCTATATAACGTTTTCTCCAACTTGCCTTTATCATTTAACATTATAGCATAGACCAGCTTGTGTTAGTTAATACAGAGCTGTCTCATTCTTTTTCATGGCTGCATGCTACCCCATGATATATGATGATATCCTATAATTTGATACTTTTATTGCTGATGCTTCAGTTGCTTCTCATTTTTTCCTCAGTAACAATGCTACAATGAGCTTCTTTGTGCATATGTCCTTGCGCCGTCTACTTGGTTTTGAGTGTTGCCACTGCCGGAAAACTCCTGGTGTGGGGTTCCAGCTACGCATACCCTGGCAGGGGAGTCCAACCCGCGGCCCGTGGGCTGCATGTGGCCCAACACAAAATCATAAATTGACTTTAAACCTTTTTATTTGCTCTTCAGTTTTTGTTAGTGTTTGTGTATTTAATGTGTGGCCCAAGACAACTCTTTTTTTTCTGGTGTGGCCCAGAGATGACAAAAGGTTGGACACCCCTGCTCCTCCCAGGACTCACTCGGACCCTGGAAGAACACTCCCTGGCTCAGCCCTGGTCTCTGCTCTCGCCCCATTGTTTTGCTGTGGTGGTCACAGCACACTTTACGGCCCAGCTGCCACAACATGGAAAGGTGCAAAAAGTACCGCTAGGGCTCCGCTGACCATGTGGAGGAAAGAGAGCGGGCCAGCTCCTCCAAATGCAATTCAGCTAGAGAAAGCGTGAGAGTGGGTGTCTGTCAAAGTGGTGTTCGAGAGGCTCTTTTGCCCCTGGGATGAGTGTGGGACTGAAAGGGCAGGGAATCACGGACGACGAGGATACAGGGAGCTGAAGTGGTGGGAGAAGCTCTCCAAAGCAAGCAGCAGAGGGAGCGAGGGAGAGTGGTGTGTGTGAGTGTGTGTGCACACATGCATGTGCATTTGTGTGTTTAGCCCCGAACCAAATGTCCTTGGCCCATGGACAGAGAAAGCCAACCCTTGATCTAATGGGTGGTTGTACTTTTTGTCCTTTAAGATTTTCAAGCACTCTGGGCCTTGCAAGAAGCAATAAGGGCTAATGAGAAGCAGACTGTACTCTGGGAAACAGGAAATCTGGTTCCATTTATGAGTGCACAGGGCCTGCCACGGAGTGTGGAGCAGCTCCAGTCTGCTGCCCTGTGCTTTCGGTCTCTCTCGTCTAGAGGTGCCATCTATCTGCCCCTTTGGTATATAGGGCTTAGGTTTCTCGTTTTTCCTGCAAAATAATGCTAGTGTCATTGGCTGTTAAAAATGAGACAGTCCTTTGGATGAGATATTTGTGTGTTTGGAGTATCCTGGCTGGATGCTTCCCTCTTCCTTACTTTCTGGTCACACAGAGAGAACATGTGTTTGTGGTACTGGAGGCAGGGGATGCACTTCCTGTGTGGCAGCCCTGCGGAACGTCTTCCTGCACACACCGCCGCAAAGCAGATGCTGACCTGCTCTCTCTCAACCCTTCAGAAACTTCGGGAAATGGTGGCGTGGTCACTGCCAGAGCAGAACAATAAACAAATCTGCTTTAATCAGGGATAAGCTATGTTTGGGCTGTTTAAGAAAACTAAAGTTTACTCATGAAAAAATAATTTGTTTAGATAAATCAGGATTTTTTAACTTTTTATTGAAGTATAACATACACACAGAAAAGTGCATACATTGTAAGTGTGCAGATTGGTGAATCTGTACGAAGTGAGCACACCTATATCACCCAGGTAACCACTCCCTGGGTCAGGAATTAGAACATTAACGGCCGCCCTGAAGACCTCAGTACCCTCCGCCCAGTGACTAGTCCTTTGAGGTATAACCACAACCTGACTTTCAACACTTTGTATTAGTTATGTCTGTTCTTTTTTTATGGCTTAATATACTATTTATTTAGTTACTAATATGAACAGTCTATTATGCAACATTACGATGTCTTTCAAAATTGTAATAAAATGTAGTCCAGTATCCAGCCCAGGAGAAGACAATAAGCAAGATCAGTCCGGCAGTAAGTGTAGCATAAGCACTCACACTCCCCGTCCCTTTCCTGGACACCAGAGGGAATAATCAGTCAAAGTGTTCTTACTTCTACTGGGGTTTCGCCTTGCTTGAATTATAGCTGTTTTAGAGTCAAAAGTCCAATTCTGATCACCCTAGAGATGGACACTAATTATGCCTGTTCTTGAACTTTATATATATTGATGAGATTTATTCACATTTTGTGTACTCTTAGTCATTTATTCTCATTACTACATGGTATTCCATGACAGAAATGGGCCACAGTTTATTTATTCCTTCTATGCTAATGGAATTTGGGGCTGTTTCTGGCTGTTTCAAACAGTGCTGCTATGAACAGTTTTACACATATCTCTTGGTGCTCACGTGCAGACGCTTCTGCCTCAGACATTGCTACAAGTGGGATTGCTGGGACACAGTATTTGCATCTGTTCAGCTTTAATGGACCTTGGAAACAGCAGTGAATGAGAGTTAGGAATATTTCTGACAGGTGACAGAGCACAGAGCTAGGATCAAGCCCCGGGCCTCTGGTCCCCTCCTAGGCCTGGATTAGAGAGCAGCCAGAGCAAACCAGTTACCCTCTCTGTTTCCTCAGCTATAAACTGGAAATAATTAGTGCCTACTCTATTACTTGCTGTGGGATGGGAAAGCCCTCTGTCAAGTCTCAAGCTGCACAAATGTAAGCTGTCATTAAAATGGAAGCAAAGCAGGGAGGTTTTTAATTATTAATGAGAATCAAAGCAAAACTATACTTACGTGAATTTCCATTTTGAATTGAGTCCAGAGATTAGGTTAACTGCTTTGCTAGACAGAATTGTCGTCCCATTGGGGCTTCTCTAATGTTATTCTCTCAAACCCAAACGCCAGGAGTAACCTCCCAAGCCTGTCCTCTGTATATCACTGGAAGATTCCTCAACTGCCTGGAGCCCCAGGGGTCCTCCCAGCTCTTTCTCTCCGTGGCCAACTGCCCCAGCTTTTTCCTTCCCCTGCATCAGCCTCAGTCGATCTGATCTGGAAAAACTGGTTGGGCTTTGCCTGACTAGACCAGGAAACCAAAGGACACAATCGTTTCATGTCTGCATTATGGAATGTAAAGTCTGGGTACTGTCGATGAGGTGTTTTGGTCTCACAGTGAAACTATGCTACCAAAGTTGAAATCGGGGGGTTGTAAAAAATAATTGAAAGTAGTGTCAAAATCTCTACCATCCTATTAGTTCCCATGCGGATTATTACACGAGTAGAAGGCAGCGCCCTCTTCTGGCCAGTGCCACACTTGCATAGCGGTAACAAAAGGATTGTCAACCCAAGGGGACTGGTTTTTTCACCTGGGAGCAGGCTCATTTGGCGGTGAGTCTTGAGTAAACTCATCACATTGGGGGATCCACCTCCTCCAAAAAAGAAAATCAAAACTGTGATGGTTATAGTGGAATCAAGAAGTACACAGGATGTAAGGTAAAGATAGGGCATGTAGTTAACAATATCGTAACAGCTATGTACGGTGCAGATGGGCACTTGAAATAGCGGAGTGAACACTTTGTACCTAAATAACTGCGTATCCACTGTGCCGTCTACTTGAAACCAACACAAAATAGTGTTGGGAGGAGGGGGTTATAAAGGTGCCTAAATGGTAATGGAAAAAACACAATAAAAATTAAAGTAAAAAAATAAAATAAATTTAAAAAATTTAAAAAATGCTAAAAAATAGTTTTGAATGAAAACTGTAATAAAAAAATAAAATCATAAGAAAAAAACTGTGATGGCTAATTTTATATGTGATTAACATTTAAATTGGTACTTTTTTTTTTTACCTCCTATAATGTGGGTGGGCCTTATCCTTAAGAGCAAAAACTGGTTTCCCGAAGAAATTCTGCTTCAAACTATTATCAGCTCTTCCCTGAATGTCTAGCCTGCCAGCCTGATCCACGAATTCTAGACTTATACGTTTCCACAATTGCATAAGCCAACTCCTTAAAATAAATTTTAAAATAACACACAACATACATCCTATTGGTTCTGTTTCCTTGGGGAACCCTGACAATACAAAACCTAACTCCAAATCCTATTTCATATCAGCGACATCTCATTTGAATGAGCATAAAGACATGAAGTATAGTGATGGATCTTTTGAGTTCAGGTTTAAATCCTAGTCCTACCTAGCTACTTAATCTCACTTAGCCTTGGTTTCTTCATTTGTATAAAGAATAAAATAGTAATATTCACTGAATAGGTTTTATAAAAATGAAATAAGAGAAAACATGAGCTTAGAATAGTGTCTGGCTTGCCCTGGCTGGTGTGGCTCAGTGGATTGAGCACTGGCCTGCAAACCAAAGGGTCACCAGTTTAATTCCCATTCAGGGCACATGCCTGGGTTGTGGGCCAGGTTCTCAGTCGGGGGTGCATGAGAGGCAACCACACACTGATGTTTCTCTCTCTCTTTCTTCCTCCCTTCCCCTCTGTCTAAAAATAAATAAAATAAAATCTTAAAAAAAAAAAAGAATAGTGTCTGGCTTAGAGTACTGTATTTTTCCATGAATAATGAGCATTTTTGGCCCAAATTTTTGAGGGAAAAATAAGGACATGAAATATACATGGGTAGTACATTACCTGAAATAACTTGTATCTGTTCTTGTGTTTTGTAATTATTTGTTACATAAAATTTCTTGTACTATAATATGTTAAAAAAATAAATGCTAAAATTCCTTTATAATACAAAAAACAAGTATCTAAATATAAATAAATAAAAACTTGAATTAAAAAAATTAAAACAAAAGATTTTTTCTCCTGGAAGTTTGGGCCAAAAACGTGGGTGCACATTACACAGAGCAAAATACGGTACTTGATAAATGTTAGTAGTTATTATTATTATTAGCTTTACTGAGGGAAGCTGTCAAAGAAGAGTGAGGGGTACGTGGAAGAGTAGCTAGTCTCGTCGCTCCCCGGCCCCTTGTCTTCCAAGGCTCTCACACACAGGGAGTCTCTGCTTTTCACCATCTGTTCCTGGGGACATCATAAAGCAATTTCTTGTTCAGTGTTGTATCTCTTCCCAATAAAAATTAAAAGTTAGATTCCAAAGTAATGACTAAGTCAGAGAAGAAACTACAATTATGACACAAAAGTCAAGTTCAATAAATCTTGGTGATCGTTTAAAACAGTAAATTATTCTTTTAAAACTTAATGTAGACCTCTATGAAATGTAATCTTTTCTCCACTATACAACTTATTGATTTAATTAGAAGTTTTGTTCCCGTCTCACAATTTAGAAGGACTTTTGCAAGATGATTTGGTTGGTCAAAACCTGTATTTATTCATGTATGTATTTTATTAAAGATTTTTATTTATTTATTTTTAGAGAGGCGAAGGGAGGAGAAAAAGGGGGAAAGAAACATTGATATGTGAGAGAAACACCAATCAGTTGCCTCTCATGAGCCCCCAAACAGGGACCTGGCCCACAACCCAGGAATGTGCCCTGACCGGGAATTGAACTGGCAACCTTTTGGTTTGCAATATGATGCCTAACCCATTGAGCCACACCACTCAGGGCTCAAAACTTGTTTTTAAAGCTAGCCAATGGTCTCTAGGTGGAGGGATTTAGGTTAATTTATATTTTCTTTCTTTTCTTAAAAACTATTGGTGTGTTTCATTAGGTGATTCACCAGACGGACCCACGTGCGTCAACAACATGTTATATATACTCACTGAGATTTATTATAGCAAAGACTACACAGCAAAAACAGTACTAAAAAATATGCATTAATGCAGTCCAGAGAGTTCAGCTCAGGCTTCCAATGTCATTCCTTGTCCAAGGCCACAGAAGTTACTCTTTCTCTCTCTGTTAACTATAAGGACATGTGTGGAAAGTATGCATCCACAGAAGCCTGTTTGAGTCTCAGAGGCCAAGGCTTTGGGGAGCTGATCATGCAGGTATATTTTGTATGCCACCAGCTATGGCAAAAACAAAAATCAAAAAAACAAAACTCAGGACACTAATAATGAAACCATCGACCTTGATGTTTGGGCAAAGCAACCTGACAAGAAGGTATGTCCATTCCTCCAGGTACATATAACCAACCCCTCAATGATTAACCTAAAGAACACTCTCTCGACCACATTCCCAGCAGTTGGCCAAGGGTTAGTCATGGGTCCCTTGGAGACATGTAAGGAGTAAGCAACCAGACCTGTTAACTGTTTCCTCACAGTCTGCATTTTTCTAAAATGCCTATAATTAACCAGTATTACTTTTATAATCAGACAAGTAACTATTAATATAAAGGCCTCCAAAGTTAATGGTTTTCTTTTTTTAGCAATTTAGTGATGCTGCTTTGTGATCTCAGAGCATTTCCCTGTAGTCAGCAGAGCTGCTGAGAGAAGTAAAGCCACCCTGCCCGGCACTTCATTGATGCCCAGAGCCTTTAATGGAAAACCAGAAAAACAGGCCAAGACAGAGCATGTGAGATGGAGGAGGAGCCACAGCAGCACCTAACCAACTTCCCCAACTCAGAGGCAAGGAAGTGGGGATGCTGAGCAGTGAGAGGACTCACTCAAGGTTCTAAATTTTAAATGTTCTCTATTAAAAGTTTCTCTCAGAACTCCTGAAATGGAATAAGGCAATGTGTGCTTAGTTTGCTGCTTCTGATTGTCTTTTCTGTGGGCCAAAACTAAAGGAGCCCTGAGTGGTGGAGCTGTCTGAACCAAGCGCGTATGTCCCATCTTCTCTAGCCTGGGTTACCGGCTTCCCGTCCATCCTCAGGAATCTGTATAGCATTGCCCATGCTATTGGGTCTATGGCCCAGTTTGAAATCTAGCAAGAAATTCATTTCGTCTTCACTAAAATTTTCCCTTCTCTACCCTTCACTGACTCTCTTGTAAGTGGCAAGGAGGTGTCTGTCTCCCCACTGGACTGCTAATTCCTCGAAGGCCTGCTGGAACCAGGTTACACAGTGGGTAAGATTGTGGGTAGTGAAATGAAGTGATCCTGGGTTTGAATTCTGGCTTACCATCTCACTGGGTTGTGTGATTTGAGTTAATGGAAATAATAGTACCTCTGTCATACTATTATTGATAGGATGAAAGGAAGTAATTGTTGGGAACCTCCCTGTCTGGTTTCAGAAGCTGTAACCCCCCAAGGCTAAGGCTGAGTAAAGGACCTTGGGACCATAAGCCACTAAGGAGACAAAGCTTATCTTCCTGGTAGGGGCACCACCTCTGCCCTCTGCTTGGCCCTGGGCAGAAGATTGGTTAGCCAATGACAGGAAAAATTCCTCAAGGGAGGGATGACCTAAGACAGACACAGTCATGATAGGGCCACCAGGGGTGGACTTGGGGGGCTATAGAAAAAGGGGGTGATGGGCCCTTACCCCTCAGCTTTGACATAACCTGAGTCCTCATTCTGCCTGTAAGAAGTCTCCTTATCTCTTAGCTTCCTTACTTCCCCTATCTGACTTAAGCCTGAAACAATGCATGAGGGCGGTGCAGCCCTGGACAGGAATGGGCAGTTCCCTGGGGCGATCAGGCCTAAGAAAGAATGCATAAAATCCTGTGAAATATGCCTTGCTAAGAATGTTCTCAATTTTCTGATAAGGGCCCAAGCATGAAATGAGTTTGTTTCCCAAAGTTTTAAGGCCCTTTAGCTAACTGACCCTGACTCAGAATAAGCCCTCATAGTTCTCTGAATGCTATATATTGTTTGATCCTTACTGCCTGACAATGACTGATGAGCTTTACCTGTATTCCTGTGCAAATTGAACCCAATAAAAGCCCAAAGAGGAACAGGATCCTGGCCCTTCTACTCTGAGAGATTGGCTATCTCTCCTCCCCAAGCCGATCGTGTCTTGGTAGACTTATTCTCATCCACAATGGATGGGGGGGCACTGCAGGCAGAGCTCCTCCACCCCAATTAATAGTTCTTAACTAGCATAGAGTTTGGCATATAACAATGTTTGATAAGTATTAGCTATTATTTTTAAAATAGGTACTCGGTTTATTTGGGAAAACTCTATTCTCTGATCCTTTTAACAGTTTCATTGAGGTAACTGACATATAATATACACTGTACATGTTTAAAGCACACATTGTCATCAGCTTGGACATGTATATACCTGTGAAACCATCACCATAATGAAGTTAATAAACATACCCATAACCCCCCAAAGCTTCCTTATATCCTTCTGTAACCCCTTTCCCTGTCCTCAGGCAACCATTATTTACTGTCTCTACACATTAGCTGACACCTTCTAGAATAGTATATGAATGGAACCATATAGTATGCACTCTTTTTTTGGCTTCTTTCACTCAGCATTATTTTGCGATTCATGCATAACTTCGGAGTGTATCAACTGCTCGGTAGACATATCACAATTTGTTTCTTCAGCCACTTCCTGATGGACATTCGAGTTGTTTCTGGTTTTGAGGCATTAGAAATAAAAATTCCATGAAGATATGTATACAAGTCTTTATATAGACTTACATTTTTCCTGGGAGTACAATGGGTGGGTCATAAGTCTGTAGCTGCTTAAGTTTTTGAGAAACTGCCAATGTGCGTTCCAAGTGTCTGTGGTATTTTGTATTCCCGCCAACAGTGTGTGACAGGCCCAGAAGTTCCACACCCTCGACTACTGCCCTCAGTAGTCTTGCTGTGGAAACGTGGTTATTGGAAGAGTTCCTGTAGTTAAATACGGGACGGAAACATAGGGTTTCTTTACAACAGGACTTGTTAATGACTTAATGCACTCGTGTGGGGGTACTTTTCCACCAGTGGATATCACATGCAGTCCCCTCAAACTGACTGACCCATGAAACCCTTTATTTGAGGTGCTTCTCTAGCAATTAGTGTTCGACAGAATACATCTTGGGAAGTGCTGTCTTGGGGGCTCCTTGTGCGAGGGTAAGGAAAGGTAGATGTTGCTATAGCAGCTGTAGACTAAGTGGTTGATATGAAATATCCCCTTGTGTACCTTTTATGGGACAAACATTCTGCTTTCCTGGGTTAGAAGGAAGACTATGGAAGCCAGGTAGAGAAATTGAAGTTACTCAGGGTGTGAGCTGACCAAATTATTCAATCAAGGGTTTCTCTAATTTCCCTCTTGGAGTAAATCCAAGGGTGATACCCCATTGCCCAATTAGCACAGAGCTGACATTTTCCCACAAATGGCTTATAAATTGCTGCATAAATAGGCACTTCGAGAGATATTAAAAATGTAAAAAGGGGACTTCCTCATGCCTAATGAGACCTCGAGGAACCCAGATTGCTGTGCAAATGAGCTCCCTGCCATGGGGAAGGCCAAGGGATTCTAAAGACTTGCAAGTGCGTTTATTGGAGGCCTCTGCATTCGCTGATGGGAGGAAAGCTAACTTAACCTAGGAGACAAAACAGAGGAAAGGAGTA
Source organism: Micronycteris hirsuta (assembly GCA_004026765.1). NCBI lineage: Eukaryota > Metazoa > Chordata > Mammalia > Chiroptera > Phyllostomidae > Micronycteris > Micronycteris hirsuta. The sequence goes on from PVJI01002394.1 coordinate 53,562, forward strand.
GAGCTGATCATTGGTTTCCTGCCTAATGCATCCATTTCACCTCTTCTATCTCAACAGCATCAACACGTAGGCAGGTACCCGCACTCCTGTCCTCTTCCTTCCTGTAAGCAAAGGATGCCTTTTTCTTGCTCCTCTTGCATCCTCTTCCTGGCACCCCTTCCCCGATTTGTCTCCTGCCTAAATCCTGCTCATTGTTGAGATTGCAGCTCAGATGTCATTTCTCTGGTGAGCTTTACTTGACTCCTACGTACTAGGTTATATTGTACTTCCCCCGCCCCGCCACTAATCATAAGTGTAATCAATATTATTTAGTGATTGTCTCTTCCACTAGCTTGTGAGCTGCATGAAGGCAGAAACAGTTTGACAAGTTCACTACTTACCTACCAGCACAGGGCACAGAGTCAGTGGTCAGTAAGTACCTGTTGAGTGATTGAAAAATATAGAGGCTGATATATTTTTGCTCATTTAATTTAGGACTGTTCTGTCTTCCTTTGTCCTAGGTCTAAGTGTTGTTCTCTTTTCCCTTTGTCCAAAGTTCAGCTCCTCCCAAACTCTTTCCAAGAAATGCCTCTGTTATCTAGCCCTGATCAGAATAGCTGACATCACTGTATACAGGCTGAAGTCTCTCACGTAATCTGGAGCAAAGAAGCCTGGGAAAAGCAGCTCTCTCCTTTTAAACATGAGGTACTCGGGGGCATGAAGGAGGGCAAAGTGGATAAACAGGGGCAAATACATGGTAACAGAAGGCAACTAGACTTCAGGTGGTGAGCATGCAATAGAGTTTGCAGATATCAAATGATAATGTTGTACACCTGAAATTTGTATGGTGTTACTAACCAAGTTACTTCAATAAACTTAATTTTTTTTTTAAAAATGAGGTTTTCAGACTTCTTAGTGGGTCTGAGACTCTACGATGAACAGCTCATGTGTACTCCCAAAGCTCAGCAAGAAGGAAGGGCACGGCTGCGGGCAGCCATGAGGCAAGTTATGCTCGCAGGTATGTGCTGCTGCCGTCATTGGGATGACGCTCGGAGAGCTGTCAGTGTGCGGCTGTTCTCTGGAATGCCGGGAACGCGGCTGCTCAGAGCTACAATAGTTGCACTCAACTGCTTCAATCAGTTCCTTCCCAGAGCACTTGCCTGCCTCTCATCTCTCCCCCAAACTCATTCACATACCCATGCCTGGGGCTGGAGATTTCCTTAGCCCATCTCCAAAATCAATTGCTTTCAAACAGGGTATGGATGTGATTGGGAAAATATGGCTAGGGTCGAAGTAGCTGAAGATGAGGGCAGTCTCCCGCTTGTACACTCTGTGAGACAGGAGTTTTTCTCATGTGCAAGGTACTTTGAAGCACTAACAGAGACCTGCATAGAGGTAAAGGGGAAAGAATGGGCTCTGTCTTTGAGTTTTACCCATGGCTTGAAGTTGTTGTGAAGACCCAATGAGATAATGAAATTAACCCCCGTAGGACTCTGTGTGGTCCATTGTTAGTGCTCCTTGGTCGCTGTTTAATTACGGTCGCTGTTTAACTACTAGGCGCTCCTTGGGTGTTTTCAGAGTAATCTGTGCCTCCTATGTCAGAAACATCGCTCCTGATGAAAATGGCCTGCTCACTTTTTTTCTCATTTTAATTTTGAGAGTACGTTTCTTAAGGCTGAAGACAGTGAAACAAGGAAGGGCTTAGGGGCAACAGGAGAGAGACGAGGTAGGGCTGCTGTCAGCTTACTGAGAAGTCAGAAAAAAGGGGGCCTTGGAGACAGGTTCAGGGGGTTAGCCTGGGATGAGCTGATGCTGCCCTTTGCTCCCTGATTAACACGTCTCATGGGGACACTTAGAGTTTAGGAGAAAAAAGTATGCCTGAGAAAGGGGGTGGAAAGGTGTGTGTGTGCTCCCGGGCAGGAGAGAGCCCCTGGGTCCTTCCTCTTGAGGGTTTTAAAGGCTGGGAGTTTAGGGAGGTCTCAGGGGAGGATCTCAATGGATATCCATCGGCTTTATGCTGATGTGCAAAATGAGATTTATTCCCTTAACTTCATCTGTCCTTGGGTGTCTTGGCACAAGGCACTAATTGGATTGCTGCTGTCTATCTTCCTGAGTGAAGTGACCGAAGCTATCTACCCTCTGGTTGGGGAGAAGATCCTCCTGATGTGCAGTTCGCACATCTCTGGTGACATAGACTCTGCCTGGTTTACACAGCATCAGTCACTAAGATTAAGTAGGAGCAGCTGGAGCCTGCTTACTTTTCTCTTTCCTCTGCTAGACGAACACCCCTGTAGGCCCAACACCTAGAAGAATGCCTTCCAGGTCCCATAGCTCACATCTGTCAAGTGCTTATAATGTCAAACACTGAGCGCTTTACATGGATTACCGTATTTTTTGGACTATAAGATGCACTTTTCCCCCCCAAATTTGGGAGGAAAATGGGGGTGTGTCTTATAGTCCGAATGTAGCTTACCTGGCTGTTTACATTTACATTGGTAAAATGTTATGTTATTAAATATTTTACCACATTTTTTGCTTCAGATTTTTTTCCCTATTTTCCTCCTCTAAAACCTAGGTGCATCTTATGGTCTGGTGCGTCTTATAGTCTGAAAAATACAGTATTTCATTTAATTCTCAAAATGCTATGAAGTTAGAAATGATAGTTATCCACATTTTATTGAGGAAAAAATGGAGGCACGTGAAGGTTAAGTACCTCACCAGAAGTAGGTTTTCAGTTGTGAGCACACAAAACAGTTGGTTCTTGTATTATTTATTATGGTATTATTTCCCATACGAACACCTGTAAACCTACGTTTGCCCACCGTGTAGTTAGTATGTGCTGCAGCCAGTACTTAGACGTGGCTGGTCAGGTTCCAGAACCTGTGCTCTTCACCACTGTACAGCTCCACCTCCAGCCTTGCCTCTGATGGATTTTCTCACTTTTCTCCTCTTCCTTAACATCACCACGAAACGTATCATCCCTATTGCTGCCTCCTGTGTTTGTGGGGCTCAGTGTATTCTGCCTCCCTCTGTGCTGGTCCAACACAGTGCCTTACACCAGGGACAGCTTCACATGCGCTTCCGCACTGGTCTAGTGCTGGGTTTGCGTGCAACTCTCTCTCTCACAAAAAATCTCTCGGTGCCACTGTCAGACTCCACACTAGACTCAGCGGTCCACTATGCTGACCCTTTATGCTTCTGTGCTCTTAATGACAACCATCTATTTCCAAAAACAACCGAGAGCTTCAGTTTTATTTATTAAAAAAAATTTTTTTTTTGTATTTTTAGACGGAAGAGAAGGGAGGGAGAAGGAGAGGCAGGGAAACATCGATGTGCGAGAGAAACATGCATTGGTTGCCTGTCACAGGCCCCAAGCCAGGGACCTGGCTCACTACCCAGGCATGGGCTCTAACCGGGAATTGAACCAGTGACCGTTCAGTTTGCAGGACAGTGCCCAAACCACTGAGCCACACCAGTCAGGGCAAGAGCTTCAGTTTTAGCATAAAAGGGACACACTGGCTTTTGGTGTGACCTTACGCTACTGTTACTTGCTCAGGAATAAGTCATCACCGAAGTTAGGCCTGTCTACCTTTCTGAGAGAGAGAGTCTGGTTAAAACTAGGGATTCCTTTCAATATCAGGTGCTCAGATCCCATATGCTTTAAAAAATAAGTAAATTACACATACGAAAGAGTATTACATATCTTTGGAGCTAAATAAATACAACAAATACTCATGTATAGCCATCACCCCCCTCGACAGAACACTATGAGACTCTATCAGGTCCTCCATGTCCCCCTCCTCAGTTGCATCCCCCTCCCAGCCCTCCCCGCGTACTGCCAATGTGCTTTTCATTATACAAGAGTGTGAGCTGTTCGAGACGGTGATTTTCTGATGAATAAGTCAGATGTGATTCCGGAGTCCTTTGTTTTGAAAGGTGCTAACAGCAGATGACATTCAAACTTGAGGCATTTTGAGGTTTCACTTTCTATCCCAATTGATGTTTTCAGTGAGCTGTTTCCAATTCTAACTTCACAATCACTGCAGCATGATAGTGTGCTGAGAACAGATGTGTCACGAAATTGTGGTCAACGTGCAAAATTAATTTTCGCCACAGTTGGGGACCTACTTTTATGCAATGGCTGTCAGAATGTCAGGCTGAGAGAGTGCAGATGGTGAAGAGCAGGGTTCAGACTGCAGGAGGGAACGGGGAGTAGCCCATTAAGCCAGCACCAGAGAAAAAGTGTTTCCTGCAACATGCGAGAACCTGGTCGTTGGTTGTAGGCATTCTACTTAAACAGCCTGACGAGTACCCGTGTGCTAACTCATGAAGCGCTTAATCCTTTGAGGAGGGCTACAGGTTCTAGTATTAAAAAATGTGCCCCAAACACCCCCAAAATGGAGAACTATTACTTCAACCAGGAGCTATTAGAAAAGCGGTTTAACAAGTTTTCATCACTTACTCTTTGCCACTAATGTACCCTGTGAAATAATTTCACGGTCTCCTCCTGACCACCGTTACTGCGATTTAGAAACTTGTCAGCCCAGGTCTGGAGTAACTGAGGTGCAGTTCTAGCATAGATTTGGTAATGCTTGTGTGCAGCAGTGAAAAGACCCCCCAAAAAACTGGATGTAATTTTAGTGCTTCTCAGTTTATGAGGATTAAGTTAGGAAAAAACTTGGAACTCTCAAGGGAAATTGCTTTCAGAATTGGAGGGAAAAAAGACACAAGCCATGAGGCAGAGACAGTTGGAGTGATGCCCAGAAAAGTAGGAAAACTTATTCCCATCTCTCCTTCTCTATCTAGCGCCTCTCTCCTAAAAAGTGCTTTGCTTCCTGTCCTAGGACTGGAATGTGCTCCCTTCTTGCTTTTGGGATTTGCTGAAGCCGACGTGGCTGCAATTAAGTGACTTGGATTTTTTCTTCACCTTCAAAAGATGTACCCTAAATAATATATGTGAACCAAAGGGTAACTTCTATGCTAAAACCTAATTTTTAGGATGTTTCTTTTTTCTTTTTTTTTAGATTTGATTTACTTTTAGAGAGAGGGGGAGGGAGAAAGGGAGAGAAACATCAATGTGTGGTTGCTTCTCGAGCTCCCCCAATTGCAGACCTGGCCTGCAATCCAGGCATGTGCCCTGACCAGGGATTGATCCAGTAACCTTTTGGTTCACAGGTTGGCAGTCAATCCACTGAGCCACACCAGCCAGGGCTAGGATGAGTTTCTTAACTCAGGAAATAGACACAGAAAGTCTTCACTTATATTCTTTTTGTTATAGTTAGAATAACTGTATAATTTATCCTTAAAACCAGGACACTGTTGAGAATGCATGGGGCATGCTAGCAGTAATTAGTCCTGGACAACATAAACCAGAATTGTTCCAGGCAAAATAGAGTATATGACCATTTATAGTGTAAGCTTGTTGTTCAATAAATATTAATGCATTATCAGTGTGTAACTTTTAGCCCTCAAACTTGACAACATGAAAAAAAGGGATATTCATAGAGGTTCTATTATTAAATGTATATTCTTCTAGTTATGCTAATACATCAAATAGATCCCTTTGTCTAGAGAGAAGAATGTTCCATTTTCCTCCCCTCATGGTACTTTGAGCAATATTATCTCTTTTACAGATAAAGTAAATGAGGACAGGAAGCTAGTCAATTGCACCAAATCACATGGCAGAGCTGAACTCGAAGCTAAAAACTCTTTCCCCTAGGTGGTGAATACACAATAGAATATACAGATGATGTATTATGGAAGTGTACATCGGAAAACTACATAATTTTTTTAACCAATGTCGCCCCAATAAACTCAGGAAAAATAAATAAAAAAACCTCTGCTCCCTACATCCCCAGCAATTGTGTTGCTCACTGAACCATGAAGGGCTGCCTTCTATAATTTGATCGGTTTTCTGTTACGGATTCACCTTTCAGATAAGAAATCTGGTGACGTTCGTAAAGAGGTTCTTCCTAGTTCACGCTACTATTGTATAACCCTCTTCATATCACTTCTATAAAAAGCCCAAGTATGAGTCCTGATCATTAGTCATGTACTTAGGTCTTTTTTTGTAAAGATTTCTTTGAACATTCAAGGAATCCAGGTATTTATTAGTACAGTACTTGGGATTTTTGTGTTGTGGTAACCAAGCAACAGTTGAGATGTTTTAATTTAGCATGTCCGGCATTGGAAAGTTTAAAAAGAACTGTCAAGCCAGACTTGGCAGAACCTCCCTTGGACTCCCACCCTCTGCACAGTTCATGTACATCTTGGCTGCTTCATCCACTGCTTAACAGAGACCTCTTCTGTCTCAGCCACTCTGACAGCCGCCTGAGCTCTCCCCACTGTGGGGCAGCTGCGCACTCACAGTGTCTTCAGCAACTGGTAGGACTGGAACTAGTGGTCTGATCATTCAGGAATGGTCTGATCATTCAGTAGCTTTTGCAACAATTCTCACATCCATCTTAAATCTACTCTTAACTGCCACCCCTCTGAACATTACTTGCCTTTGTTTATGAAGATATAACTAAGTTCTCAGTTTAATTCATTAAACTGTAAGGATATGCATTTCAAGCATCAACACTAGCTTTTTAAAGTGAATATCCAATGAAATCCAGTGACATAATGTGTGAAAACATGCTACAAAACATTCAATAAATGTTAGATGGATTTGACCTTCCAGGTGTACCATTTTGGAAGCACAACCGCAGCACTGAGGCAACCACGGCAGGCATTTGCAACACGGAGAACCTGTTCTTAGGGAAGCAGCATTCCATAGCGTGTGGTGGTTTAAAGCAAAAGTGTTGATACCAGTTACACCTAGGATTCTGTTCCCCATGCGACCTATGCGGTCTTTGGCTTCTTAGCCTTAGCTTCATCGTCTATACAATGGGGTAAGAACTTTCCTGGTCTTAGAAGTTTGTAGAGAGGCTTAACTGAGGCTCTCTCAGTTAAGTAGTGTCAACCAGACTTGTTTCTGTCTCCTCCTGGATTGCATCTTGAAGGCTGAAGTGTTAAGAATTGAATAGATTATGTGAGGTGCACTTAAGAGATTTCATTAGAAAGGAAGCTGTGTAAAAATTAGGATAATACATGACACTCAATTTAACTTGGACTGTTTAAGAATTTAACTAGTTGAGCCCTGGCTGGTGTAGCTCAGTGGATTGAGTGCGGGCTGCGAACCAAGGGGTCGCCAATTCGATTCCCAGTCAGGGCACATGCCTGGGTTGCAGGCCAGGTCCCCAGTGGGGGCCACGTGAAAGGAAACCACACATTGCTGTTTCTGTCTCTCTCTTTCTCCCTCCCTTCTGACTAAAAATAAATAAATAAAATCTTAAAAAAAAAAAAAAAAGAATTTAACTAGTTGAGTGTTATCTTAGGAAAGTTTTCCCATAGCTTTGGATCGGGCTCAGTGGCGTTTTACAAATACAAGAACAAGTCAAGATGTCTTGTGGAAGGCAGAAAGGTCTAGACTGGTAATCAAGGAACTGCATTACAAAGGGTATTGGATGCTCAGAGAAAATATAACTCAGTGAATAAAACCCTAAATACTTATGACTAAAAAGCTGGTGCCATCATTTATGTAGTATGACCATGGAAATTGACTCAACCTCTTTAAAGTTTTCCTTTTTTCTTTTAGGGAAGAGAATATCTTTCTAATCTAAGCTTTAAGGAATGCTAGTCTAAATGACCATTTAAAAATGGCCAACATAAAACATGACCACAGCAAAAACCTAACAAAATGTTAAATTTCCTCATTTCTTATGTGACACTAACACTTTAAGCATTGCTTAGAATTCTAGATGGTCTGATGTTGGGAAACCAGCCCTGCCTGGTTTCAAAGCTGTAACCCCCATGGCTAAGGCTGAGTAGAGACCTTGGGACCATAAGCCACTTAGGAGACAAAGCTTATCTTCCTGGCAGGGGTGCCACCTCTGCCCCCTTTTACTTCACCTTGCTTGGCCCTGGGCAGATGACTGGCTAGCCAATGACAGGTAAGATTCCTGAAGGGAGGGACGACCTAAGACAGACACAGTTACGATAGGGCCATCAGGGAAGGATGTGGGGGGGCTATAGAAAAAGGGGGTGATGGGCCCTTACCCCTCGGCTTTGACATAACCTGAGTCCTCATTCTGTCTGTAAGAACTCTCTTAATCTCTATGCTGCCGTACTTCCCCTGACTTAAACCTAAAACAATGCAGGAGGGCGGTGCAGCCCCGGGCAGGATCAGGCAGTTCCCCAGGGCAATCAGGCCTAAGAAAGAATGCATAAAATCCTGTGAAACCTGCTTTGCTAAGAATGTCCTCAATTTTCTGATAAGGGTCCAAGCATGAAATGAGTTTGTTTCAGTTTTATGGCCCTTTAAGCTAACTGGCCCTAACTCAGAATAAGCCTTCATAGTTCTCTGAATGCTATATATTGTTTGATCCTTACTGCCCAATGATGATGAGCTTTACCTGTATTCCTGTGCAAATTGAACCCAATAAAACCCATTGAGGAAAAGGCTCCTGGCTCTTCTCCTTTGAGAGATCAGCCACCTTTCCTCACCAAGCAGATCATGTCTTGGTAGACTTATTCTCATCTGTGGTGGACTGGGAGTGGGGCAGTGGGGTGGAGGGGGGATGGGTAGGCTCTGCAGGCAGAGTCCCCCGCCAAGTCTGAGATTCTATTATTCTTGTGAATCAGTGGTTATGATTTTAGTAAATCTCAATTAGGAGACATGGTCATCTATTAAGGTTTTAAAATTTTAAATCAACAAATCTTTGTCTCCCTAGACAATTTATCTTTAAGGTCTATGCAGCAAACTGTGTGCCTCCACCAAATACACATATTGAAGCCCTAACCTACAATGTGATGGAATTGGGAGATGGGACCTTTGGGAGAAAATCAGATTAGAAGAGTTCGTGAGGGTGGGGCCCTTCATGATAGGATTAGTGTCCTTATTAAGAGGAGCAAGAAAGCTTGCTCTTTTCACCATATGAGAGGACACAGAGAAGGTGGTCATCAATAGATAAGCCAAGAAGCACCCTCACTGGGAATCAAATCGGCCAGTGCCTTGGACTTCTTAGCCTCCAGAACTGAGAAATCAATTGCTCTTGTGTAAGCCACCCAGTCTGATACTTTAATGCAGCAACATAAAAACTGGCTCAAATGAGAATAATGTCCAAATGCTATAGGAACAAACTATGGGATGGCCTAAATTTCCTTCTGGTATTAAAATTCTACCGCATTGTCTCCTTTAAAACATTAGTTAATAGTGAGGAATCATATTGCATTAGAGATCTGTTGCAAAAGGATTGGCGCTAAGTCTTAGTATGGTGGTAAAAGAATCTGCTTGGGTCAGCTTACCCAGTGAAGAGGTTTGTTAAAGTACCGTCATTTCACAACAGGGGCGGGGGAGCTGCCCTGCTCCAGAACAGTCTTATTTTTCATAGCTCTATCTTAGATGGGTACTTTTAGGGGATATGAAGTAAGACATCAAATGCAACTTAAAAATTTATAGCTGCATTTTGTTCAATTATAAGGTAAAAAGCAGATCTCCCATCCCAAAGTAGATTGTGCCACAAATTATTCATTCATTCACAGGCCCCTTCATACTGGGGTTGAAGAAATGCTAGTAACCCGCGTATGGAAAGAATGGCAAAATATACCAAATTTAACAAGGTGATCCTCACTAACGGCCTAACAATCATGGCGAGAGCAGAACTGTCTTTCAGTGGGAGTGGGGGTAGCAGGGACAGACAGGAAGGGTTCCTGAACTTTGTGTATACAGATAACCTGGTTACAAAGAATAGCTGGGCCTGAAGGGAGAAGAGGAAATCCTCGCACTGGACACCACGTTGCCGCAAGACGTTTTGTGGGGGAAGGGCTGCTCCCAGACAGCCTTCAGAAATGCCTTAGTGAACGCAGATCACACACAACGAAGAGGCGTCTTAGGCCCTTTTGTCTTTCTTTCTTTATGTCAACAAATTGGCATTAATTAGGCTTTGGACTTGTTCAAGGAAGGCCAGAACAGGGCCTAAAGAATAAAGTATGTGGAAAAACTGTGAAACCATGAAAATACATTTTAAGAAAAGTTTTCAGGTATAATACACAAAAGCAAACAAGTTTATCTTTAAAAATATCAAGTATCACACCCATAGACTATTCCTAATTATAATTACTTCTTAAAGCGACATTTGTCTTTGTTTACAAATACAGCAGCAGGTGATAAAACCTAAAGTCTCAAACAGATTGCTTATAGTTCATAATACAAACAAATGTATATGTCTCAAATCACATTTTAGGCAGTTTAACTTAAAATGCATAGACAATTACATACATTAAATTTGTCATGAAGTCAATGAAAAAATAACAGTATCAAGAAAAAAAATACAAAAAACCTTTATAGAGCACAAAGAAGTCAAGTTTACTTAATGGCAACAAATCAGTATCTGTTATCAGAGACGGGCAGTGAAAGTGCCTTTATCCAGGGGAAAGGAGGAAAAAACACCCCATTACTTGCATGCTTGAAAAGCTACACAAGACTACAATCTTGGAAAACATAATTTCTTACTTAAAAAAAAAGTTATAGCATACTTTGCTTTTTAAATGCCTGAAGGCTGGCATATAATTTCCACCAGCAGGAATATCAAAATGTTTCTCTACGTTAAACTAGTAATGGGTATACTAACAAATTCTGTAATGCCACCCCTAGACTATAAACCTCTCAAGGACAGGCATTCCATTTCATGTCTGTATCTCTGGCATCTGGCAAAGCACCTGGGTCACAGACATTTAAGTGTTGAATGAATGCAGTTCTCAGAAATATTCTAGAGCCAGACACTAGCTTGCATGGCATTTCTTTAATACTATTTTATTGGCAATTTTTGTTTTACTTGGCAGAATTCTGAAAATAAAAAGAACGGTGTCTTCATACTAAATATTGCTCTATTAGGATTAAATTATAGTCCTCCCTGAACACCACCTACCACTTTCTATGCATAGCACAGTGTATCAGTGTGATTCATCTGAATTTAGCCTTCTGCTTTTCAAAAACGTTAACACTGGAAGGTCTGTGCTTAGGTTTAACTCCCAGAGTCTGTAACCGTGACATTTTAATAAAGCTGGCACTAGATTACACAGGGTGAGGAAGGAAGACATGGCACTAATCATTTAAAAGTGTAGGCAACTGATTGATATGCAAACTAGGCACAGTATTCTTATTGTAACTTTGAGTAGAGCTTTTTCCATCTCTAGTTTTAAAAGCTGTGCATCTGAGTACAACAGGTAGCACTAATTATTTATGAGGTAAAATATCATGGGCACACTGACCTTTTTTCCTAGAAAATATTCCAATATTCCATTGCAGTGGTGAGATAGACCAAGGCCAAAAATTTCACTTTTCTTTTCTGCCCTATTACCATTCTCTACTGAAAATAATAAACAGGACACAGAAGTAGGCCTTTGGTAATTTAAAAAATGCCTTGTCTGTCCCTGAATAATCAGTATGTAACTTTAAACAAAATGGCCATTCTCAAACATGAAAAGGTGTCAGGCTGGGCCCAGTAAAAACAAGCCAAGGTATTTTATAAACTCCTTTAAAGTGCCTTGATTCTTGAGAACTGAGTGTGTGAATATAAGGTCTATATTTTATGTTTTCATCAGTCATTTTTAGGCTCAACATTTCAAAGCCTAACATTCAAACTCCAGAAATATTATTCCTCAACGTATCTCAACTATCTTCATCAAATGTATTTTAAAATTCTTGCTCTTAAGTCCAAATGCCAGCATATTCCATACTTCATATTCCTTTAAGACCAGATGTACTTGGTAACAGGCATTCTTCCATAAATGCACCTTAGCCTAGCATGACTTATTTTGAAAGCAAATTATTCCCTTGTAAAAAGAAATGTTCCTCAGATGTTTCTCCCATTCCTCCATGGAAACTTACATTCTTAACTCCATCCTGAACCTAAAAATACTTTTTGCTCAGATTACTCTCAAGAACTGAGACACCTCTTCCCTGACTTGAGAAATGATGTTCTAAAAAATTACGAAAATAAAAGCAAATTCTGTTCCCTTTGATTTCTACTCTTCTGTCAAAAAAAAAAAAAAAAAAAAAATCCCCAAATATCATTTGGAAAGTCCTTGAAAAGATTGAAATAGTATTGTCTAGGGCACACTGAGCAGTATGGGTCACTAGCAAAGTTAATATATTGATTGGGAAGAGTAATTTCCAATCTTGTGTTCATGGTCCTCCCAAACCTTTAACAAAAGATTTTTCTCCAGTACTACACGGGCTCCTCAATTACAGACTCCCAAACTTGCTACCTCTTCCTCTTTCAGTTAAACATTATCCTGTTTAGTGTTACATTAAACATCACACACATCTAAAATCAGAGTTGTCATCCTAATGCAGGACTATTACAACTAAAAGGAGAGAGATCTTTGCTGCCATCTCACTTCTCCTATCATCTTATGCCTCCGAAGTTAGCTGACATGATACCGGTAATTTAAGACACGGCCTTCTACGGTGACCTGCCCTGTAAATTGAAGGCTATGCTGACAACAGATTTTAAAAGTGTTGTAGATAGCTGCCACTTGACCTTGCAAGTAAGTGAAAGATAAAAAAGACTACTTGTGCCACTATGTAAGAACTGTCTAGCAACATTCACCAGTCTGAAAATATCTAAACCAATTAGTTCCAATTCTGGAAGCTTGAATCTATCATCCACTTAAAAGGGAGGTTGAAACACTGAATGTGCCTCCCAAAGGTGATCATCTTGCTTTCTTAAAAGGAGGTAGCTATCAAACCATTTCACTGGCAGCATTTGGCATTCTTGACATTTTAACTATACAGGAAATAAACTACTAAATACTTTATTTCTAAGGAAAAACAAGAGCTCTAGCATAAATCTGTCCTATACTGGTGAAGAAATTCACAATACATTTTAGTATAACCCAATGGATATATTAAAAGTTCCAAAATGTTATTTCACAAATAATACAGTCAGTTCTATCCCAAAATTAAGAATCTGATTTAAAGATAAGGTGCCAAAAAACTACTCGGACTATTTTGGTGGTTACAAACAACACATTTAAGCAATACAATCACACTTCTTTAAACTCAGTTGCAGAGATCTATACTTTATTATTTTCAGTGTTAGAGGGTAATTTTTAAGGATGGCACTAATTCTATCTATTTACCTGTCAACAAATACAGAACTGAACTGCTAGCCATAAGCACTCTACAAACAGATCCAGGGTACTATGCAAGAGACAATGACATAGCTTAACCAGACTGACAGACACATTACTTTGATCACACTTGTACAGAGAGAACAGTCATGCCTGTATGACTAAGGTTCTCTAAGCAGAACTGCTATGTGTGTTTATGACAAACCCCTGGAGTGTGCCAGTTTTCCGTATCAGGGAGGAATTAAGGAGTGTGTTCCTAAAGAACTGAGGGAGAAGAGGCTACAGGAAAGGGGTGCAAGAGTGTTTTGTGGGAATGCAGATTACTTGTTACTATGGAGCAACTCCCAAGGTTTCCTCTAGTTTGAGGTTCAAAGCAAAAGAGAATTATTTCCTTCCTTGAGCTCTTCCCAAAGCAATATGGACATCTCAATCTATTCTAAAGCAATACAGAGACCACCAATTCTCTAAGAGCATAATTTACATACATATTGGCCTGTATTAAAAAGAAAAAAGTTTCCATAAATGGCAGATTTTGGAGCTGTTTCACTCATTTGGCTAAAAGTAAAACAAATCAAGTGAAACTCAAAATGCAAGTTTTCACTAAATTCTCAAGGATAAAATGAACACTGTCCAATAAACTCAACATATGACGGTAATTACTGCCAGTTCAAAAATGTATATTCAAAACATAACCTCAAGAGGACTAGATTTATTTATTCTATAGATAGAACAGATCAAGATGTTGAGAAGCATCATTTGTTTAAGTTATGGCATTGTGAATATTTTCAAAGTGTGTTTATTTAGGGAAAAAGTGATTATAGAAAAATACTTGAAATAATTTGCCAACGAGGTTGCAGAGTCTACCAATAATCCACAACATCTTAGATTTTTAAGTGTGTAGTTACATAATTTAAACAAATCCAAAATGTTTTAAACAGATTATATCAAAGAGCTATTCAATATACTTATTTTAACTTTCCATAAAAGCTGAATAAAAATCACATTTTAATGATTTACTTTTACATTTTTATCTGATTGTATCCATCTGATATATTATACATCCAAGTACAAGAGGCAGATATCTTCTGAGAGGTGCAAGAGTTGTTCTTTCATGAATGCCCTCTACCAGTGAAACCAGCGATTTTTATATATGCATTCATGTGCACATATATGTACTTCAAAAAGCAAAGCGTCATCTCTTCATCCATTAACTTAATGGTAAGACTGCAACAGAGAAAAAAAAAAGTAAACTTCTAGATTTTGTAAAGGAGTTTATTACTCCTGTCTATGGTTTAAACTTATTGCTTAATAAATCCAAACAGCAAGTCATCTCACTTATTTTGGCATACAACTTACAAAAAACAATTTTAAAAGAGAATATATATAGCAAGAAGTTACACTAAGAAAGGATGTTTTGGGACATTTAATTAATATTTTCTTCCTTTACTTTTGAGGTAGATGTTTGGTTAATTTAGTTAGAGATCTGATTAGTTATTTTGTTAAGAGTAAATAGATTGTTTTCCCCTCAAGGAAAATCATGGCTGCATTTGAATACTCTCTTGGCTTACATCATGGGAGAAGTGGGGTGTTCTTCTATCTGGTCATATGCTCAAAGACAGGCTCTTCAACTAAGATGTCAACCCTACGCCAGCTCGGCTGACGGACCGTAGGGCATAAAGCATTACACATATTTAGAACAGCAGTAGAATAGAGCTGAATGCTGCTAGGAATCTAACAAAACCTTGGCTAAAAAACACTATGGCGAGTTGCACAAAAGACAGGCAATGTTACATGTTCACTGCTCTGGATGCTCTAAACATCTAGTATGTCTAGTAATCATCTCTCCAGTCTGTTTCTAACAGAATAAAATCTGTGTATAAATGTTATACAAAAATAAATATACTTAAACCATGAAATGCCACTGATATAATCATCTATGCTTTCTAAAACAATATAAAACTTGACTCATTCTGAAGGGTTTGTTAATAAATTACACTACAAAAAACGAGTACACCGAAATACTGAATTTCAACTAAAAAAAAAAAAATCTACCTCTATATTAAGCCAGACAGGCAGAGGTTGCTATTATTGAACTGTACTTTGGTGTGACGCTATAAAACATTACTGAGAAATGTTCTTAAAAACACCAATGTAATGCATCTCCGAGTTTACGTCAAGGATGCTGTTGAGGATACTGCTTAGTACACTACAAAGTCTTTGGGGGATCTTTACAAAGTTTTTCTTTCCATTTTTAGTACTGGGAGTACGTAACTCCGTGTTTTCATCCTTTTAAATGCTTTACCTGAAATTTGAAATTTAGTCTTTACACACGAGTGCGCACACACAGACACACCTTCTCTTAGAATGTTTTAAAACCTTTCTAATCTTCCATCCCAAACTGGAGACAAATCATCTCTTAGCTGTGCTTATATGACTATTAGTACGTTAAATAACAAATTAAACACTCACATGGGGACCACCAGGCATTGGTGGAGCACCAGAAGGTCCTGAAGGCACTTGAAAAGGATTATTGGGAGTGGGATAGAGTCCTGGTGTGGGATAGGATCCTGCAGGGGCAGGATATGGTGCTGGTGGTCCCCAGGCTCCTGGTGGAACAGTGCCCCACGGAACAGGTGGTGCTGTTCCTGGTGCTTGGGGAGGAGGAGGTGCAGGATATGGCCCTGGAGATGGATATGGCATACTAGGGGTAGGATACTGCCCTCCCATTCCTGGTGCCCAAGGTCCAGAAGACATGGATCCCCATGGACCTAGCGGACCAGCTGCGGCTGGATCAGTGGGTGCACCATATGGTCGTGGCAGCTCTGGAAAGGGCATATTTGGTGTAGGATATGGCCCTGTGGGGCCAGGCCCTGGCACAGCTGGAGCTGGATAAGGACCACCAGGTGGGGGGCAAGATGGTCCAGAAGGAGGAAAGGGTGCCGGGGGTCCTGGAGGTGGTCCAGTGGGAGGCACAGAGGGATACATTCCTGTTGGTGCTGGTCCGAAAGGCACAGTGGACGGTGTTGCACTTGGTGGGAGTCCAGATGGCACAGAAGGTGGAGCACTTGGGTTATTCCAAGGGTTGGAACCTGGCCAGCCCTGAGGAGGTTGGCCAGGTTTGGTATTGCTCACAGCAGAGGTTTTGGCAGGGGAGTGGTCAGGTAGCGCATCTGCCAACTGGAATACAAAAAAGGCATGTCTCACCAATCTTATGTAGGAAGCAGTCGTGCCAAACATGATTATAAATATCTGTAACATCTTCCAAAGCCAAGCTGTTCAGTTTAAAAACAATTCATTAACACAGAACCTGAGGGGTTACCTTGAATATCAACCTTACAATGCAAATTCCTCAGAGAAGCCAAAGTTTTCCAAATAGAACTAATTAACATATTGTGGGTCTGAATCCTGGCTTTACCTTAAACAAGTTACATGCTTTCTCTGAGCTTTAGCTTCTTCGTTTTCAAAAAACGGTTTTGGGGTTAACTTGAGGCTTACAAGAGATAATTTATATAATGCAGTTAACACAGTGCCTGGTATTTAATTTTCAATGAACGTTGGCTATTATTAATAATATGAGGTTAAAAGAGAGAAGTAATACTTCAAAATATATTTTCAAATGATATACATAAGTAAATTAAGGCAAATAACCTATCAAAACCACATACCACCCCCTACCAAAGCCCAAGAATCACAGAAAGCATCTCTTTCAAATTGAAAGACTATGTATGGCCCATTGTTAAAACTATGTTTTCTTAAGAACTAAAAAACTTATAAAGAATAAATGCATCAACTTACCGAAAATTCATCAGACATTTTCCTAAAAACAAAAACAGAAAGAAAGGAAGAAAGAAAAAGAAAGGAAGAAGTAATATTTCAAAACCAGTGTTTACTATTTCTTATATATTCTTTATTTTACTTAAATGGAACCTTAATCACTTATGTAAAATGTTTTTCTTTATACAGGAAACATTTCCCTAACAGTTCAGATGGCTCCATCCCTTTTTACTGGCTGCACATCGTACAAGTGATTCACAATTTGGTTTTACACGCTAATCTTGGTGGCAGTTTGTTTGCCTTTTGTGTTGTTCGAAGGAATGATAGAGAGAACATATATGAACACATATCCTTGCTCGCTCATGAGTCTATCACCAGGAAAAAGTACTAAAAGTAAAAATTTCAGTCAATGGGTAGTTATATAAATTCCATCTCAAAAGTCCATGCCAATTTAAAAGCCCCTTGCCAATTTACACTGCCCACCTTTTCCTTCTAACTCCTCTTCATCACTGGGTATTTTAAATTTATAAATCATTTTCAATTATGGTAGATTAAAAATTGGCATCTTGTATTACACGATCTTAGCCAAAGTCTGAGAAGCAATGAAAAATTGGCATCTTGTTTTAACTTAGATTTCTTTAAGTAGAGCATCTCTTATATTTAATACCTCATTTATATCTTTTTCTATTAATTTGCTCATGTCCTTGGGCTACTGTTACCAATTTTTTAAATTGAAGTAAATTAACACTTAAAACACAAGGATTTTAAGCGTTAGGTCAACAGGCTCTGACGTGTGTGTCCCAGATACAGAACATTTCTCTTACTGCCGAGGGTCTGTTCACGCTCCTTTCTAATCAACTCCCCTCCCACCCAGCAATCCCTTTCTGATTTAGTGTTTTGCTTGTTCTTTGACTTCTTATAAATAGAAGACAGTATGTACTCCTCTGCCTTTGATAATTTTACTACTTAGTAGCACACATCTTTTTAAAAAAATGCTTTGTGAGATAAGTAAGGACATTTGCTAACTCTGTCATTTGTGAGACACACACACACACACACAAAATCCTGAGTTCCTTTTATCTCTAGATCCTTTAAATGGTATTTTTAGGCACTACAAATGGTTTTAGTTTTGTGTAGTCAAACTTATCAATCTTTCCAAACTACACGTGGCTTCTGTTTTACAAAGGCCTTGTCTACTACTCCAAGTTTAAAAAAATTCACCTATGCTTTTGTATACTATTTTTATAGATTAACTTGATTTACAGCTGAAAAAAAGGAGGCTTACCAAGTTAAGTTGCTTAAGGTCACATAGCTAGTGACCAGGAGAGAAGGGATTCAAACCCAGGTACAGTCTGATTCCAGAGCCAAGCCTCTTTACCACCAGGCCACTGTCATTTCCCAATGGCACTGTGGACTCTATTCTTTTCTACTGATCTCACCATACAATTTTATCTTAATTATGGCAGTTTTAATTTTTAATAAATTTTAACATGAGTTGCCCTCCTATTACTGCTCTTTTAAAAATTATTTATTTATTGGTGTTTAGAGAGAGGAAAAGAGAAAAAAATCAATTTGTTGTTCCACTTATTTATGTATTCACTGGTTGATTCTTTTTTAAAAATAGATTTTATTT
The DNA here is from genome assembly GCA_004026765.1 of Micronycteris hirsuta. Taxonomy (NCBI): domain Eukaryota; kingdom Metazoa; phylum Chordata; class Mammalia; order Chiroptera; family Phyllostomidae; genus Micronycteris; species Micronycteris hirsuta. Next base: position 72,127 of record PVJI01002394.1, read on the forward strand.
ATGTATTTATTTTAGAGAGAGGGGAAGGGAAGGAGAAAGAGAGGGAGAGGGAGAGAAACATCAATGTGTGGTTGCCTCTCACATGCCCTCAACTGGGGATATGGCCTGCAACCCAGGCATGTGCCCTAACTGGGAATCAAACCAGTGACCCTTAATTCACAGGTTGGCACTCAATCCACTGAGCCACACCAGCCAGGGCTCATTGGTTGATTCTTATATGTGCACGGACCAGAAGTCAAACCCACAACCTTGGCATATGGGAATGATGCTCTAACTAACTGAGCTATGTGGCCAGGGCCCCATTACTGTTCCTTTTTTCAGATTTTGCTGAATATTCTCATGCTTACCCTTTCCAGATCAATTTGAAAAAAAAAAAAAAAAAGTGAAAAAATTAAATCTGTTGGTATTCTGGTTGGAATTGCATTAAATTTACAGATTAATTTAGGGAACACATACATATTATATATCTAAAATATCAAATCTTCTCATTCAAGAACAAGGTATGTCTTCCTAGTTCCCATAAATGTCACCTACTATCACTCAGTAGTTTCAAAAAATCACATCTCCTACACATTTCTTGTGAGATAGATTTCTAACTGGCAAACTTTTTCTTGTGGTTATAAAACTGGCTCTTTTCTTTCATTGTACAGGGCTGGCCAAAAAGTTCATTTGTTTTTGTCTGTAAGATGGCTCTAGTAATGCTTCATTTTCTTTAACTTCGTTTGAAACAATTGTTAGATTATACTGTCATATCAGTGCGTATTTTTAAAAAATTATCAAAATTAATGAATTTTTTGTAGCCATTTTAATAATGAAGATAGAAGAAAATATACAACATTTTCAGCATATTATGCTTTATTATTTCAAGAAAGGTAAAAATGCAACTGAAATGCAAAAAAACCCTGTGCTATGTGTGGAGAAGGTGCTGTGACTTAGCGAACGTGTCAAAGTGATTTGTGAGGTTTCATGCTGGAGATTTCTTCCTGGACAATGCTCCATGGTCAGTCAGGTAGACCCGCTGAAGTTAATAGCGATCATATGGAGGCATTACTTGAGAACAATCAATGTTATACCTCGTGGGAGATAGCCAACATACTTAAAATATCCAAACAAAAATAAAGCCAAATAAAGAAAGCTATTGGTAAAGATGAAAAATGTGTCTTTTATTTTACGGAAAAAAACAAAACAAAACAAAAAGCAACAACAACAAAAAAAAACATACAGACTTTTTGGCCCACTCAGTATTTTCCAACTGGTTGTCCATATATGGAAAAGAGTTTTAAAAGTTTTAGTGTATTACTTTTGTAAGCTGTGAATTACTGAATTATTTTATTGTTGAAAGTTTCTCAATTAATTCCCTGGGATTTCCAGGTAAACAACTATGGCATTTACAAAATGTACTTTTACCTTCTCTTTTCCATAATTATACCTTTTTTCTCTTTTGTATCAACTAGGACTTAAACAACAAAGAAATGTTAAATAGTGGGACTAAGCACAGAAGTTGTGTTCCCAACTCTCTTGGGAATGCTTCTAATGTTTAAATTAATTCTCATTTTCAGGTTGAGATTTAAAAAATTACATTAAAGAAGTTTATTTATGTCTATATTGCTATATTTATTTATTCCTATTTTATTAGTTAAAAAATACAGAAAGCACTAAAAAGATCTTTTGGCATTTAATGAGAGCTGATCTTAGTTTCCCTCCTTTAAAACCGCATCAATAGTCAATTTTATATATAGATTACTTAATATTGAACCATCCTTGCATTCTTAAGAGTTTTCAAGTATGAATTGGGTAGCAATTCATAAGAAACAGAACATGAAGCCTACGAATTCACAAATGCTATAACCTTGCTTTTTATTCAGAACATGAAAAAACACATCCTGAATGCACAGCAAATACACTTATCCCTTCATTTCCAAATTAAGGTTTGTTTCATATTAAAATGTCACTCACACAACAGTAAATTCTTAAGACTAACACTCGAAGAATCTTTATTACTGAATGACAAGTTTAAAGTTCACATAAGACTAACATGCTTTTCAAACAGAGTCTTTCTGAAACAGAAAATGGTTCTGTATCCAAGTTTACATTGATTCTGAAGCAGAGAACAAAGCGACCAATTCAATTTCATATGGTCTTGCTGTTTCAGAATTATTCTTTCCCCTCTCAGTCTTTGAAAAACATATATACGCACACACACATATATAATATAAAGTTAACTAGTCATGGATTACATCAAAACATAAGTTATACCATAAGGTAATATTATTAAATAGATTCACATTTCTGTCTTTCAAAATTTTAAATTCAGGCCCGGCTGGTGCAGCTCAGTGGATTGAGCACGGGCTGCGAACCAAAGGGTCGCCAGTTTGATTCCCAGTCAGGGCACATGCCTGGGTTGTGGGCCAGGTCCCCAGTGGAGGCTACATGAGAGACAACCACACATTGATGTTTCTCTCCCTCTCTTTCTCCTTCCCTTCCCCTCTCTTTGAAAATAAATAAATAAAAATATTTAAAAAATTTTTTTAATTCAACAACCCTGGAAGATAGAGGAATACTAGAATCTTGTTATAAAAACAATGAAGGCCTGACCAAAGGAATTGGAAATAGGTTCAGTAAAGTGACCTGCCCCTCCTGCCTAGAATGAACAGTGTTCAGGTTAACTGGAAACATTACAATTTACATTTCTGGGGACACTTTCACCATAAAAAGGTAAAAAATTGAGTAGGATATCAGTGTCTTAACAAGAGTTGCAGACTGTTAAAAAAAATTTAGATTTTTCTGAACTATTCCCAAACATCTGGGTTATACTAATTAGTAAGATGAGGCCAATGTATCCTCAAACTGGCAAACAAACAAACGATGATTTATAATCAAGAAAGATTTTCATTTCTTTCTTCCTGGAATAATCTAAAGCCATTCCTTCCAAAACTTTCACTACCACTTTATGGCAAGATCTACGCATTATCTGAAAAATAATCATTTCATTTTATGAGCAGCAAAAATAGTAATCTTAAAAGAGAACACAAAATTTCTTTTATCATACACCAGAAAAGTGAAACATTTCTGTAGCTTCTTTGGTTCAGAGTAAAAAATGGTAATTCAATTACAGAAAAGTTTACAAAAGTTGAACTCCATCAATTACTAAGTACTGGACAAGAAATTTTCAAAAGGCCACCAAATTATGGTGGAATAGTAAACAATCTGGGACTTCTTAGCTATGAAACCTGGATATCGATCCTTTTAACCGAGGCTCGACAAAGTCAAGCTTGACCAGAGGCCATGTTTTCATCTGCTGAACAGTTATAACTCCTACTACTTCACAGATAATTAACAGTTAATAGTCTATAGAGTACTACAGACACGTAAACTGTATTAAGAGAAATCAGGATTATTGCTTTGATTTCTTTAGTTTGTGAGGGGGGATGATGGTAATTAATATAATGAAAGTATAAATTTCAACTAAAATATGAGCTTTTACCACTGGCTCTCTTATCTACTTTACATTTGGAAACTCAAGCAATTAGGGATTTGAAAATTTTTTAACATTTTAAATTTTTTCAAAATGTAATTTATTTTTTAAAACCAATCTCACTCTTTTTTTGTTTTCTAAACATTTATTTATTTATTTATTTATTTATTTATCTTTAGAGAGAGGGGAAGGCGGGGAGAAAGAGAGGGAGAGAAATATCAATATATGGTTGCCTCTCATACACCCCCTAACCCAGGCACGTGCCCTGGCTGGGAATCGATCTGATGACCCTTTGGTTCACAGCCCACGCTCAATCCACTGAGCTACACCAGCCAGGGCCCAAAATGTAATTTTAAAAAATCAGTTTTTTCAACAACCTCTTGTCAGCCATATTGTCTACATTTATTCAGCTACGTATGTGCTAGGCACTGTGTTGATCTTTGGAGAAATGAAGAGCAATGTATGGAATAAATGTTTCAGGAGTTCAGTATGGTGGAGAGTGGAAACACTACTTGGGGTAGAAACAAAGGGCACTAAGTGAGCACTTCAACGAGCTCCTAACAGAATTCAGGAAGGATCAGGGGAGGAATCCTCGTAAGTGGTGCCTGGGCAGCCTAGAAAAACAATGAACAGGAGATGGTGGGCCAGGCCTTCGGGAAAGGAGAGCAGTTTGTAGAAACCTGAAAGGGAGGCAAAAAAGGTCTGCGTGCAGTGCTAGGTCAGATGAGTTGGAATACAGAAAGGCGAGGGATATGAAAAGTCTTAGCAGAGGGCCTTAGACCAAGGTTGGAATGCCTCAGTCAGTGTCAGCTCTCCTGAATGAACCTCAGTTCCTTCAACTATGAAGAACCGGTTATGAGAGACTAAGTGGGACCCATAAATCAAGTGCCTATAACAACAGGAAAACAGCGGGTGGGCTACAAAGACATTATTTTGTCTTCCTTCATATATAAGTGTGCAGCTTATGGTTAAAAGAGTGAATGCTAAAAGTATGACTAGATAAAACCACAGCTCTTCAATGGCTGGCTCTGGACAAGGTGAACTCTCCATACCACAGAGGCAGAAGTAGACAGGAATAGTATCTACCTCACAGATTTGCAAACAAATCTCTTGGGCACTTCCTGGCATACAGCAAAAACTCAACATACGTTAGCTTTTATAATCGCTATGATACATTCCTAAACCTTTACCTGCGGTTCTGAACTCAGAAGCCTCTGAACTATAAAGAAACGGCTCTCAACTTGGCATAAAACTTATTTGCTGGCAAAATCTGACCCGAGGCTATTTATAGTTTCCATTAATTCATACCTATCGCTGCACAAATATTAATTGCTGGATTACGTAGGGGATACTGCCCCAACACTGCTGAAGGCGCCGTGTCTATGAACTTTATTGTCTTTCTAAAAATTTAAAGATAAAATTCAAAGATTTCTGAATTCCAAAACACACTGGGCCCCTGGATTTTGGTTAAAGATCTCTGGAAGAAGAGAACACGCCAATCAATATCCACAGCCCAACTCCAGTTTCTCAGACATACTAGGGATGCCAGCAGCAAGAAAAATTTCCGGTTTTCCTGCCCAATGAACACTACTAAAGAACTTCTGGAAGCTTTCTGATGACCACCTTCGCTTGTAATGAGGTTTCGTTTTCAAAACAGGCCTTTAAAATCACCAGGTGTACAAGTATTTCTTTAGGAGTAATACTATAAAAATGTTTTCGTCCGGTATGATTTGATGCTTCAACATTAGAATCTTTACATATTACAAGCACTACTCTCGGTTTTCAGAGAGGAAGACGGTTCGGCTATTTATAAGCTACCCTTCATAGTATGCGCTCCTAACCCTCCTCCCCAAAACAAAATATTACAGGACTTAATGGGTTTTCATCTACTGTGTCTGCTAACAACTCCTGTAGTAAGGAATGACCGGAACGTTGTCACACTGCGCGTAATCTTAAACAAGAGTCAAAGATTCCTCGAAGTAGCTATTCAGGCCTAGCTCTTCTCTTGTACTAGAAATTAATGAATGGGGGAAATCCGGGCCAAGGGGCGCGCGGCTGGAGGCCCTTTAGGGCCACATGAACAAAGACAGCCGGGATCAACCGGAGCGAACCGGCCTCGGAGTGGGTCGTGCCTGCCGGGCAACGGGTGGGGGAAGGGCCAGGCCCGCTCCCCGCCCCGCCCCCCCAGGCAGGCCTGACGTCAAGCGCGGAGAAACCCGTCTGGCGCTACCTCACCCACCACCTCCGAAGCCTTCTCCCGAGGACGGGGGGCAGTAGGAGGACTGCGCGCAGCCCCAAGAGAGTATGGGGAAAAAATGGCTTAGTCCCCGAATAGCAACTCGAGGTACCCCCGTTACCGTGCCTGCCTCCTGCTCCTGCGCGTTCCCTCTCCCCACTCTACACCCTTATTAGCGCTGAGGCAGCCTCACCCGGCAAGATCCGAGCCCGCAGCAAGGTCTAGAAGCAGCGATGGACCCGAGGAAACCGAGGGCTGAAGAACCAAGCGCAGACTGACTGACAGCAGCGGCGACGACGGCACCAGCGGCGGAAACAGCAGCACCAGCACCAGCACCAGCACTAACAGCGCGCGGCTCCTCCTGGCGCCGGAACAGGAAGCGCCAGCGCCGAGCGACCGCCCCCGCGGGCGCTCCTCCCGCCCCTCAGCTGGCCCGCGCGCGCCCCCCGCAGGCCCCTGGCGGCCCTGCAGCCCACCCAACTTCCAGAGCAGCTACTCCAGGCGCTCGAGGCTCCGCCCCCCTCTCCGCGGGGCTTTCCAGTCGGCGACCGGAAAGCTCTCCAGTTTTCCAGAGTTCTTAGCCCTCAGAGGAAATGCCTGTAGCTAGTGACGTTCTGGGCAGCCTGGAGGAAATTGTTTAACCACTTCCTGGAATGGCTCGAGGGCTGGTTCTAGACAGCCCAGGCCTCGAAGTGCGCTGTGTGTGCGGCCCAACTGGGGGATACACAGCGGCCTTGCTGTCTGCGGCCCAACTCGGGCCAAAAATGGGGAGAGAGAAAGAAAAGGGAATGTGTTTGCGAATGGTTTGACATATTGAAGTTAACTAAAGAAACAACTGTCTTTAAAGATTTTTCCTGATCAATACCTCGTTCATTTTTGAATAACCTTTAAGTAGTTATTAGGCCTGAGATTGACACATGGCCCCTGACATTAAGGAACCTGCTAGCTAGGAATACCATAATTATATGGTGTGCAAAATATATACATATAATAGGTATCTTTTTGTGTAAAAGTATGCAATATTCTTATAACATTGTTGTGTTATCGCCTAGTAGGGTCAATGGATGACCATGTTATTGTAAACTTAACTGAAAACTTCTCTGGACATGTAATACATCACACTTATTTCCCACACCAAAAAATGAAAAATGAGCTATAGAGGGACCTCAAATACCTAAGTCTGGAGAAGGCCGATTTTGGGGGTAATGACAGCAGTCTATGAAAAATGATGCCACTGGTGTGAACAACCTGACTGGCCCTCACAGGAGCCAGTGATACAGCAGTCTCTTGTGGGCCCACAAGGAAGCCTGAGGCAATAGTGTTATTTAAAATTTTGATGTTTTACTTATTACAGGTCTTTTTTCTTTGTATTCTGATTTTAAAATGTTGCACCAAAATACTATTTTTCATTATTTCACTTTTTAGTAAAAATAAATGCTGTGCCCTAGTGCCTCACATTCCCCTAGTCCTGATTGTGGTTATCAGTTACTGACAGCTTCGATCTTCCACCTTCTGCCATGCTCCCAGCCAATAACTGAGCAGGATGGGAATTCCAGCCCTAGGTCACCCCTGACCTGTGTGGGGTCCCACAGGCAACCTTTGGGCACTAAATCGCTATCTAGCTCTTTTAGAACTGCACTGAAGTTTGAAGCCCACCCATTCCAATCCTTCCATTTCTTTCACAGATGTCAGACCTGCAATGTGGTATGCAGACTTCACTTTCTCCTGTTCTCTTCAGCTTTATCCTTCGTAGATATTCCCCACAGTCCAATAAATCTCTCGCACATGTAATCACATCTTGTCATCCGCTTCTGGAAGACCTGAACTGATACACTAAAAACTGAAAGGACTGTATTATAAATTAGAAAATGTGTAAGAATATAGATTTTAAAATTTCTTTTTCAGATTGTAAGTTGAATGTGTGAGTTAAGGACATACAATATTTTTTTTTAAAGATTTTTATTTATTTATTTTTAGAGAGAGGAGAAGGGAGGAACAGCAATGTATGGTTGCCTCTCACATGGCCTTCACTGGGGACCTGGCCCGCAACCCAGGCATGTGCCCTGACTGGGAATTGAACCGGGACCGTCTGGTTCCCAGCCCATCATACGATATTTTTTAAAACAAAATACAAAGCCTTTGGATTTTGTTTATGAAGTTTTAATTAAGGAACGAAAATGTATTCAGGTCAATTTACTTGAACTCACATCCGAGAAAAAACTATCAACTTCAGGATTGGAGATAAAAATGACAAGTCTTTTTTGGGTAAGGGATGAACCTTAGAACCCTGATTGACAGTGGTACTATTAGCTTTGTGAATTTACTACTTAAACTCTGTATATTGAAGTATACATCAAGTTCATACTTGGTTTATACCGAATTTATCTAATTCTAGCAAAATTAGCATATTTTAAGTAAACTTCCTTGAGTTTTACACTCTCTCTAGTTTGAAAGCTAAGATTTGATTATAACCACTGCAAAATGATTACAGGCATACCTTGGCAATGTTGTAGGTTCAACTCTAGACCACTAAAGTAAAGCAAATATCGAAATAAGTCAAATGAATTTTTGGGGTTCCCAGTCATATAAAAGTTATTTTTACACTATACTGTATTAAGTGTGCAGTAGCATTAGGTCTAAAAAGCATATACCTTAATTTAAAAAATACTTTATTGCTAAAAAATGCTAACCATCAGCTGAGCCTTGACAAAGGTCACTGATCACAGATCATCATAACAGATATAATAATAAAAGTCTGAAATACTGAATTACCAAGATGTGACACAGAGTCATGAAATAGCAAACGCTGTTAGAAAAAGATGTCAGTAGACTCGCTTGGCACAGGGCCGGCACAAACCTTCAATGAAAAACACAACAGTATCTGTAAAGTGTAATAAAGTGAAGCACAATAAAATGGGGTATGCCTGTGTCTTTACTTCCTGCAAATGTAATCAACTTTTAAAATAACTTAGGCAAACATCAATTTTACATAAACCTTACTAAGAGCTGGAGGAAATCGCAACTCTTCATCTAATTGCAGAGTCTAAACCATAAATTCAAATTGTACTGTTTTCTCTATTGTCATATTTTACAGACTAAAAGTGAATGTGAATCTGCAGGGTCCACTAAGGGGACACCTTGAAAACCTATTACCACATTAGCACTTAACAGCTGTACAGAAATTATTTTCAAGTATGTTCCAAGGATGACCTCTTAACTGAAGAATTAACCTTCAGAAGTCAAGTGACAAGTATTATTATCTATATTTTATATGCTAGGAAATTAAGGCAAATATTTAGGATTGAGTAACCTATTTAAAATTAACAAATAAAAAAAGACTCTGGCTTTATTTGAAGTAAGATTCACATGCCCCAAATCCCTTTCCAGTGGGTTATATCCATTAGTCTACGTTTCTACTGAGAAACTAAAGCATTTCAAAAAGTTATGTCCATTTTGTGTCCAATATATGAGTGTATTAAAATAATATAGACAGTCTTGCAGTGTTGCTCCTTTCTAGTAGGTCATTGAAAAAGAAAATGCTTTGTGCTTTCTGTTCATTCTTTAGAAATAAAAAGAATGTAAAACTGATTAAAACCAAAATTGTAAAGATTTTTTTCCAAAATAGAAACAATCTGATTGACTTAAAATATTTTATTCATTTGAGCATTAAATTGCCTAAAACATAGGCTATTTTAAGTTTCAGCATTGTTTCCCTTGAGATGTCTCCAGGCATCTTACAACTATGGTAAATCTACTTTCCTATGCAATTTGCTCTACCAAAATCAATACATAACTGATTTCACTAATTATACCTAAAAGTGACAAAAAGTATTTTTAATGAAAACTAAGCATATAGAACTTCCGGACAAGATGGAAGCATGGGTAGATACACTGTGCCTCCTCGCACAACCAAAATAAGGACAAATTTAAAACAAAAAACAACCAGAACCGACAGAAAATTAAACTCTATGGAAGTCCGACAACCAAGAAGTTAAAGAAGAAACATCCATCCAGACCTGTAGGAGGGGCAGAGACAGGCAGCCGGGCAGAGAGGACTCACAGCAAGGTGGTGGCTGGCAGACTGGGCAGTACCACATTCTCGGGCAGATAAACCGGGAGAAACAAACAACTAGGGAGCAAGACAGACTGCAAAACCCAGGGTTCCAGCATGGGGAAATACAGCCTCAAACCTCTGACTGAAAACACCTGTAGGGGTTGTGGCAGTGGGAGAAACTCCCAGCCTCATGAAAGAGTTCACTGACGATACCCACAGGGTCCTACAACATACACAACCCCACCCACCTGGGAATCAGCACCAGAAGGGCCCAATTTGCTTGTGGGTAGTGGAGGAAGTGATTGAAATCCAGCAGAGAGCTGAGCAAGTGGCACTGTTCCCTCTTGGACCCCTCCCCCACATACAGCATCATAACGCAGGGATGGGTTGTGGGTTGCCCTGCCCTGGTGAACACCTAAGGCTCCTCCCCTTACTATGAAACAGGTGCACTGAGACCAAAAAACAAATGGCAAGAATGAAAGAACAGTTCAAAGCGCCAGAAAAACTACAACTAAGTGACGAAGAGATAGCCAACCTATCAGACACACAGTTCAAAACACTGGTTATCAGGATGCTCTAGGAACTCACTGGGTACTTCAACAGCATAAAAAAGACCTAGGTAGCAAAGAAGGTTGCATTATGTGAAATAAAAAAAATCTACAGGGAACCAACAGTGACGGAAAGGAAACCAGGACTAAAATCAACAATTTGGAGCGGAAGGGAGAAACATTCAACCAGAACTGAATGAAGAAACAAGAATTCAAAAAAATGAGGAGAGGCTTAGGAACCTCCAGGACATCTTTAAATGTTCCAACACCTGAATCATAGGGGTACTAGAAGGAAAACAGGAAGAATAAGAACTTGAAAACTTATTTGAAAAAATAAGGAGAACTTCCCCAATCTGGCAAAGGAAATACACTTTCAGGAAGTCCAGGAAGCTCAGAGAGTCCCAAAGAAGTTAGACCCAAGGAGGAACTCACCAAGGCACATCATAATTACATTACCCGAGATTAAAGATAAGGAGAGAATCTTAAAAGCAGAAAGAGAAAAAGAGAGTTACCTACCAAGGAGTTCCCATTAGACTATCAGCTGATTTCTCCAAAGAAACCCTGCAGGCAAGAAAGGGCTGGAAAGAAGTACTCCAAGTCATGAAAGGCAAGGACTTACATACAAGATAATTCTAACCAGCAAAGCTATCATTTAGAATGGAAAGGTAGAAAAAGTGCTTCCCAGATAAGGTCAAATTAAAGGAGTTCATTATCACCAAGCCCTTATTATATGAAATATTAAAGGGAGTTATCTAAGAAAAAGAAGAGAAAAAATATGAACAGTAAAACAACAACAAACTCACAGCTATTAACAACTGAACCTAAAAAAAACCCCCAAACTAAGCAAACAACTAGAATAGGAACAGAATCACAGAAATGGAGATCACATGGAGGCTATCAGTGGGAGAGTGGGAGGCGGTGAGAGGGGGAAAAGGTACAGAGAATAAGAAGCATAAATGGTAGGTAGATAATGGACAAGGGGAGGTTAAGAATAGTACAGGAAATGTAGAAGCCAAAGAATTTATATGTACGACCCACGGACATGAACTAAAAGGGGGGAATGTGGGTGGGAGGGGGTGTGCAGGGCGGAGGGGAATAAGGGGGGGGAATGAGACAACTGCAATAGCATAATCAATAAAATATATTTAAAAAATAAAAACTAAGCATATATTCATGAGTTAGGTCTCAAGGTTTTTTGTTTCATTGGAAGGAAGCTCTCTATTATGTGGATCCGTAAAACGATCCAAACTTCAGAGACAGGAAGCTGATAACTTGATTTATCTTCTTAATGGACTTGGCTCATGAATAAATGATAATGGTTTGATTTTCTTATAAAAAGAAATGAAATTTGTATAATGATATGAGTCCTGATTGCCACATTTGCTCTACTTTTTAAAGGATTCCTAATTTCTAAGACATTCTTTGTATTATTATTTATAAAAGAAGTCAAAACTTTAACTGAAAGCCATTCTTTGACCACAGTTTGCCGTCAGCTGAAATTTAGGAAAAAACACAGGTCTGATCACCAAATCAATAAATCTAGCCACAGGCTGACTAAAAGCTTCCTTTAATCTTTTTCCTATTAGGTCTTCCTTTAAATTAAACCATTCCCTTTATGAATTATTTAAGTGAATGGCATGATTATAGAAACATCATACATGATTCTTCATACAAAAATGCTTAAGGAACCTAAAAAAGTCCGTCAGCATATTTTAGGAATTATAGTATGAATCAAGATGCTGTAGCTTAAAAAGGGGGGGTTAATGTCCCGAAAAGCTTCAAGAGAAATAGAAAAGTCAAGTTTACTTCCTGATTAGTGCAGGATGATTCCCAAAGCACAGTTAAGTGTCTGGTCCAGACTAGCTATTAGCGATGAAGTAGCTCCCTTTCACTGTCAAGGCTTTTCCCTGAGGTAAAGCCTAAATTCTTAATTTTAATATTTTATCTTGTTTCTTTTAGCCTCATCCTCTTACCAATAAGCTCTACACATTTCCACCAAGCTGAATGCTTTCTCAACTCCAAAATTTACTTTTCAAATTATCACAATGCCTTAAGAGTTACAAAATTTATAGATATATTGGTATCTTCCCACATTGTCCCTCTCAGAACTTACTCATTTTACTCACATATTCCATCATTTCATTTTTAATAAATGAATTAGTTTCTAAATATTGGATGCTCTTCCAAATATGTCCTCACAAAGTGACCAAGAAAGGGATTAACTTCTGTAAATTCCGATCTCTTAATGCTTTAAAAAATGAATTCGTTACTCTTTTCTTTTTCCTTCATGGTAAACAACTTCCTTCTCCAGTCTTCTATAGTTCTACTTTCCAGATTTCTTTTTACTGTAGCAAATACCAAAGGAAAAATACAAACCATTTCAGAGTAAATGACTATTCTTGCTCTCATTTATTAGATCATCTACTTCAAGGCTATATACATGGCAGTATTTTGAAAATGTTAACAGCTACTAATTGAAGTTGAGAAAATAAGAAAGCCAGAGAAAATATACCACAACCAGTTTGACTATATGAAAAGCTACTTAGATCTTGATTTTTATATAAATACCAATTTTTACCATTATAAAACATAATTATGCTTCATTTTTCTTTATAAAATTACCTTTTAACAGAATATTTATTAGTTTGTCATCCTTAAGTTTTTCTGTACCAATAAAAAGTTATTTTTAAAGAAAAATATTTAAAATAATTGTTTCATAGAAACAGAAAGTCTCATTATCAAATTCTGATAAAAAATGATAACCATGGGTAGTCTTACCATACTATTAATTTTCTTTCATCAAAGATGAGTATTTAGGAAGTGTTATATTGTTAAGTAAGATAAGCTTCTCAGTGATCTACAAGTGCCTCAATAAAGATGAGGTAGTAGCAGACTTTTCTTTTTAAAAGGGAAATATCTCTTTAGAAGAGATATTTATCCCAACATTGGTGTTGAGATTCTGAGCCTCATCACTGCTGAGAGAGGTGCTATTCTAGGAGCTACCTTTCACTGGAACTGAGACAATCTTGAGATCATCGAGGAAAAAAAAAATGCTAGAAGATAATGGGAACAGATTTTCCTGGTTTAATTTTGTGGTAATTGCTAAAAATATATTTTAATACTATTATTGAAAAAAATGGCATCTTTACATTAGCAGTAGAACTGCATGAAAGAGAAATGCTACTTCAGCATAAAAGCAATGATACTTAAGAAACAGCTGTTCTAACTTGGAAATTTGAGTCAAATTTCTTTCAACCCAGGTAGAATTCATTTCCTAGTAGAGCTAAACTACCATCAAGAAATTAATTATTATGATATTAAAAATGGCAATTTACAAAGCAGTAAACAGCTCATCAGAAGAAACAACTGTCTAGGAAATTTATTATTCACTAATTCTTTAAAAAAGGGGATGGATAAATATCACTTCATTTATCTTATATTGAAATAATTATGTTTCTGAAACTGCTTTCCTGTTCTTGGGACAGTAAATTTAAAATATTACACCTGTGGCCCAGCGCCGTTCAGTATGGCAGAAGCAAGTAGCTCCCAAAATGTTTTCCTCTTGTTGAAGCCACAATAGAACATGTGAACCCTGAAAGTAATTATTTGAAACCTGAAGGTCAAAAACAATATTAAGCTTTCTAAATAATAAGCTCTATGTTTACTTTTGAAGATTTACTCAAGCTCAATTTAAAATAATGAAAAACTACATAGGGACCAATGAAAGTTTGTGGTTGTTTATGACCTGTGGCATTTCCTCAAATAACAGGCTCAGAGTTTCTATAAAAGAGCTAAGTAGGAGCAACAGTTCATTAGTCGATACAGAAAAACCGCAGGTGCTTTAGTACTTTAGTAACTACTATTTACTAACAGTACTATCATTATTTTTAAAGCTCCCAGTGAGAAAGGAACGATACCTGAAGATGGTAACTCTTCCAGGTTTCAAAAGGTCTATTCAAGGAAAAATAAATGACCATGTAGAATAAATTCACCTTCAAAAATGTCATGTTCTCATTTGATTCTTACTGATCAAATTTAGTAATCGTGCTTTATAATTAATATTTTACATAAAAACACAAATTTGATTTTAAGCCACTTTGTTAACTTTAACATCCTTATTACTGAATTACTATAGTCAATTACATTAATATGGATTGTGAATTACAATACTCAGCTTTACTGAAGAATTTAAAAACAACTCTGAAAAGGGGGATGAGGAAACCACATTTTATGTATAGGAATGCCAGTGGCATAGGTTAACAAATCATTTTACACATAGGAAAGGACGCAGGACTATTTTTAAAGAAAACCATGAAATAGAGGTTTTTAACTGTGTTTACAATGCCTACCAAATTCAAATATCCCTGGGTCATATGCAAATTACAATTAAGAAAAGAAAAAATTAAGTATACACTCTGTATAATAGAAACAAAAACCAAACACCTGGTCAAAAATACCCATTAACCCTAAGTGTGTAACCTTAAACAATTAGTGTATCATAAGAAAAATAAACTGATCTGGAAGCAAAATTTAGGGCAGAGGTTTATTTTGAACTCTAACTGCCCTTGTAGAAAAATTCAAAGTAGCATTAACAAAAATAAAATATTTAAATTCCTTTCTTCCTACCCTTTACCTAACATTGTTGTTCTGGTGCATCAATCCTGAGTACTCTAACTTTCGATTTATAGTGATATTCCTTCAGATATAATTTCATAGAAGAAGGAATTGGAAGGGCATCAATGCCATCATAAGTTGTACAGTTACAAATAACTGTTCTGCATATATGCTGCAGGGAAAAGGGGAAAGTCCGAATTAAAGGAGTGGATAAAAGTGGTTCAAAGAACATACAGGCACTTGGGTCCTTATAATGTTCTAGGAGCCCAGTAATGTCAGGAGAATGGAAGACACAAGGATCATGTGCATCAAAACTAAAGTTGTGATTCCACTGTTCAATTCTAGCATGAAGAGAACGACTATAACGTCTAAAACTAACAGAAAATAAATAGTCTTCCTGTGCTGAGTCACGAAGTAAAAAAGTACCCTCTGGTTTTCCTTCTAGTAGAGCTTCAGCTGCATATTTATCCATAACTCCCCAGTAACATGGATTGTTATTGATTCGAAGAAGGTCTGGTACAAGACAGTGGACATAATCAATCTGGGTGTGGTACTTCGGAATCGTTTCCAACTGCAGGATTTCTTCATCCATCTCCCATTTGGGTTTGTTTCTTTTCCTGGAACTTGTGCAAAGCGTTATAATTTCATCATCTGAATCCATGTCACTATCGTCTATACTGGTATTTGAAACCAGGTTCATCACAGAGCCAGTCATAGGACCAGCCCTACATGAAGCGCTGTTGGCGGTTGGGACACAGGGCTGAACACTGGGATGTGAGAAACAGTTCACCTGTTCTTCCGTGTCTCTTCTTTGTTGTAGCTGACCACCCCTCGTTTCACTCTGAGATGAGTCTGTGCTTACCAAGTCATCTGATTTGGGATCGATAGGAGCAGTGTGCCGTTTAATAAAATGCCATCTAAAGGCTAAATCTGATCGAGGTGGGAAAGGACACTTATCTAACATGAGTTCACTGATATGAATTTTTCTTTTAGATGGAAGCCCTGAAGAGTGACGACCACTACAATTCTTTATTGGGAAACACTGCCCCACAGCATCTTGCAGTTTCTGTTTAAGAGATCGGCCTAAAAATCTATGGCCACAGGAATGATCTAAATCCAACTCGATGGACGAACAGCTGTGCTTTCTTTCTTGGCTCCGTAAAGGAACTTCAGATTTTTCTGTAGCATTTACTGTTTCAGCATCTGAACAACTTTCACTCTTCTTTGACCAAGATAACTTCTTTCCGCTCCACACATAACCGTCCTTTCTGTCAGCACTTCTACTCCGACTAGTTTTGGGTCTGACATCTAAATTTTTACTATTACTTTCACTATTTTCTGCCATTTTAATAAATTATATAAAAATTCCAATGTTATAAATATTGCTTTTTCAGTTTTTCTGGAAGGAAATTTCTTCTGGGCACTTTCATGTACCTAAGGAAGGGGAAAAAAAAATCCTTAATCATTTGCCATTCATACTGTATAGTTTACATATTAAACCCCAACTAGACCCAAGGTGAAAAATCGTAATTAGTACGTGAAAAAGATGGAGTTCTTAAATAAAACAGCCAACCTTCCTCTATTAGCCAAAATATATGATCAAAATGTGAATAATTTCATGTCTTGAGGTACATCTTATGCCACTATCTTTTCCCCTTATTTTTTCATTTCACAACAGACCACTGAATTCATTGTAAGAGCCAGTGAGAAATCTATAGGCTGGTGTTTAAAGGTCACTAGCATATACATAGTTCCTTCACTTTCTTCTTGTTTTTATTCCTACTGATCAAAAATATGAAAAGTTTTAAGTTATAAAGCTATAACTAATTAAGAATTTATTAAATAAGTAATCACCACTGAACAGTATAAATACTACATAAGCATTCCCAATGTAGTTTTTTTTTGGGGGGGGTTCCAATTTTTATTTACAAAAGACATAAATAATAGCCACCATACATTTTAGATCACTCTAAGATAACCAGGTTATCAAATTCCAGCACCCCTCAAAATATTTTTTTAGCTGTCCTTTTCATGGGGAAATGTAAAATATCCACTGAAGTTTTGAAGTGCTGAAAATTAAAAGAAATAAAGAAGGAAGGGAGGTAGGGAGGGAAGGGGTGAGAAGAAAAAAAGAGTAGAGAAGAAAGACAGAAAGGAAGAAACTAAGGGAGGGAGAGAGGAAGAAAAGGAGGAAGTCTGAGCCCTATTATGACTTTCCAGTTCCCTTGGGACTCTGAGGTCCTAGTTTTGAGAAATACCAATTTTAGTCTGAGGAGTCTATCTTCTCAGAGTAAGAAAGTATTTTCCTTTTCAAAGTAGGACAGGCATATATCCCCTTTAGAGCTCCTTAATCATCCTTGGGTTGGGGAAGAATTAAATATATACTGAAGAAATCTAGCTCAGGCAAACTCCTAAGAACAAGTTCTTGGCCAATGATGAATTTTTTGGAGCTGGAATGGTGGTATTTGGCATCAGATGAATTTCAGCATCTACCCACATTTTGGTGCCACAAGCTTTCAGGGAAGAGGCATCAGGCCAACTTGAGGCAAAATGAGGAAAAACATATCATCTAAAGTTTGAAATGCCTGGTGCTTTTACTTACTAAAAAATTACCAAAATAGCAGTTTTACTTGATATATGATCAACTTTATTCAAATGGGCATGAGCTCCATCTTACCTCCTTGCTACCTCTAAATCATGTTATTTCTTCCTTCATTTCTATATCATAGCTAAGCTCTTTACCTCTATTTTTCTTTTAAGAATTTATTTACTTATTTTTAGAGAGAAGGGAAGGGAAGGAGACAGAGGGAGAGACATATCAATGTATGGTTGCTCTTGTGCACGCCCTACCAGGGACCTGGCCTGCAACCCAGTCATGTGTCCTGACTAGGTATTGAACCGGTGACCTTTTGGTTTACAGGACAGCACTGGAGCCACTGAGTCACACCACCCAGGGCTTTTCTACCTCTCTTTTTGATAACATTTCCCACCTTTGCCAGGGCCAACTTCAATTTTTCTCTCAATTTCTGCTTTCAAAAACAACCAAGTATCCCATAAAATGTTTTAGTGATTCTTTTTTTTTTAAATATTTTATTTATTTATTTATTTTTTAGAGAGAGGAGAAAGGAGGGAGAAAGAGAGGGAGAAAGAGCAATGTATGGTTGCTTCTCACATGGCTCCCACTGGGGACCTGGCCCACAACCCAGGCATGTGCCCCAACTGGGAATTGAACCGGGACCCTCTGGTTCCCAGCCCGCGCTCAATCCACTGAGCTACACCAGCCGGGCAGTGATTCTTCTTCTAAAAAAATATTTTTATTATTATTATTTTTAAGAGATTTTATTTATTTATTTTTAGACAGAAGGGAAGGGAGGGAGAAATACAGGGAGAGAAACATTAATGTGTGGTTGCCTCTCACGTGGCCCCCAGTAGGGACCTGGCTTGCAACCCAGGCATGAGCTCTGACTGGGAATCGATAACCGGTGACCCTTTGTTTCGCAGCCCACACTCAATCCACTGAGCAACACCAGCCAGGGCTAAAACAAGTATTTTTAAAGATTTTATTTACTTTTGGAAAGATGGGAAGGGAGGGAGAAAGTAAGGGAGAGAAACAGCAACATGCGACAGATAACATTGATCAGTTGCCTCTTGCATGCTCCCAACCAGGGACCTGGCCTGCAACCCACACATGTGCTCTGACTGAGAATCAAACCCTGAGACCTTTCTGTTCACAGGCCGGTGCCCAATCCACCAAGCCACACCAGTCAGGGCCACATTCTCTTCTAAAATTAGGATAGGATGTAAAGCCAAAACAAAGGAAGCAAAACAGGAAATAAGATATTTAACATAGGGGAAAGGAAAAGTGAATTCTTGAAATGATGAAGAAGGGAGGTCTCTGGACCTGCTGGAGAGCATGTCATTCATATAACCACACAAGGACATAAGGCTCCCAAGTGGCAGACTTTAAGGAAAAAAAATGGAATTAACTTTTGGAAAATGCAATTGAGAACATATGAAAGCAATGGAAAAAGAATTAGGTAATTACTAATATAGAAAAATTCAAACATTATACAAGAAAATTAGAATTATGAAACACAACACATGTCTTGGCAGTGAACAATACTTACCAAAATTGAGAGAGAACTGTAATAAAAGAATGGTAAGAGAACAAGACTAAAAGAAAGGTAAATCCTCCTATCTTAAGAACTCAATTGATATCTATTCTAATAATTGATGACTCAAGAAAGCAAAGCATAAACATATTATTTAGAAATATGAAGGTAATTATCAGAAAAAGTTAAAAATTTGAAAGTAGATGCCTCTGGGATGGGCAGGAGAAAATGGCAGTGTTTCTTTGCTTTTCAGCCTAAATTTTTTTTAAAGACTTTATTTATTTATTTATTTTCAAAGAGAGTGGAAGGGAAGGAGAAAGAGAGGGAGAGAAACATCAATGTGTGGTTGCCTCTCACGTGGCCCCCACTGGGGACCTGGCCTGCAACCCAGGCATGTGCCCTGACTGGGATCAATCCGGTGAGCCTTTGGTTTGCAGCCTGTGCTCAATCCACTGACGAAAAATTCAAAGTAGAAAAAGTTGTAAAGAAAAACATAAAAACTACCCATAATCCTACCGTCTAGTAGCCATTTTTAACATTTTCAGTATCTCTACACATGTATATGGCATGGATGCAGTTCCACAGCAACGACAGGAGGCACTGCAAATATGGTTTGTGTCCAGTTTATTTTATACCAGCTATATGACTCTGAAACTTGATGCTATCTATTTTACTGGGCTGTTGGGGATTAAATGAAATAATGTATGTAAAGTACTCAGCCCAGATTCTAAATATATTATGTACTTGATAAATGTTATCATATTTTTTTTTTGAAAAAAGAAAAAGAAACAGCCCTGGCTGGTGTGGCTCAGTGGATTGGGCACCAGCCTGCGAGCCAAAGAGTCGCTGGTTCGATTCCTAGTCAGGGCACATGCCTAGGTTGCAGGCCCCAGTATGGGGCATGAGAGAAGCAACCACACACTGATGTTTCCCTCTCTTTCTCCCTCCCTTCCCCTCTCTAAAAATAAAATAAAATCTTAAAAAAAAAAGAAATATATTAGATATATTGTTTTATTAAAGCATCTAAGCCAGTTTTAGACAAGTATTTCATAATGAAGAAACAGCAGAACCCCTCTGTCACCAGCCCAATGCAAAGCAGTTTATGAGCAAATACCATTTTCAGTAGGAAAACTAGTACTTCAAAGTAAAAAGAAAAAAAAAAAAACAGGATCAATACGCCAGATATAGCTGAAACTCAACAGACCATAAAGCTACAAAACAATTTGACATTTCCCCCCAGAGAACTAATTTCCAGCCTTCCTCTATACAAGTTTACATGCTAACCTAACAGGTTTACTTCGGCAAGGCTTAGCAACTTGTATATGGTAGGTACCAACTGATCAAGTACGTCTGGATTTTAGGTTAACTAACCATTCTTACATGTGTGAATGCTGCAAGTATCCATAAAATGAAGTGAAAAATAGCATTACCTTAAATTTTCCATACATTTACCTGTACTTAAAGAGTTAATGCACAGAAAATCTTCTGATTACCTTTTTGAATCTAAGAATTATAGCTTTATATAAATTTTGCATAGGTATTCTTCTGCTATAAAACCGAGTTCATGCTTCAGAAGTCCTACTTTTAAAAACTGCTATGGGAAAAGTTGATTTGGCAAAACATAGCATATTGATATATTAGCCAGAATGTCACTAATGTTATAGTTTTCAAAGTAGAAATAGAATTTATTTCCATTTATATTTGTCTAAAAGTTAGAAAAATTAAAATTTTTAATATTGGATGTATGGTTGCCAACGTTCCAATCACTCATGGTCAGACGCGTTACTTGTCTGAAGGTGTGCTGTCCCTGAGGGAAGAGCTGGGGTTCCAAAAAGCTGAGGACTCGATTGCGCCCCCTCCATTTCTTGTTCACTTTCAGTGCGCCACACTGCTTGCATGTTGCTGGAATAGAATCATGGAGTAGATCGTCTTAAATAAGAGAATCTTTATAATACTTTGTAAATAGATGTGATCATGGAAATTTTTTAACACACAAGGTTTGCTTATTTCTCTGGGTAAAATATTTAAATAAGTTTTGAACTTTTAAGATGAATTAGGCATTTTTCTGTTACAAAATGCCAAGTGTTCTAAATTTGATTAACTTTACTGGGATAACAGGTGACTCTTAGAAGCTACTTAGCAGATACATTAAGAAAGTTAGAAGAGGCCTCCCACTTGCCTCTCAGCCACTGCCAGCCATTCAGACTGAGGAAGACTCAGAAATTTCTAGGCCATGTGAACCATGGCCTTGGCCACATCAGAAGCACTTGGGAGGCTGAGGTAATGCTGGTGGCTTGCATCATCACAGAATCAACTTTGACAAATACCACCTGAGTTACTTTGAGAGTTGGTATGAAGCATTACCACTTAAAGAGGAACCAAAGCTTCTGCCCAACTGTCAACCTTGACAAACTGTGGACCTTGGTCAGTGAGCAGACAAGGGTAAATGCTGCCAAAAACAAGACTGGAGCTGCTCCTATCCTTGATGGTGGTGTGATGGGGCTACACAAAGTTCTGGGGAAAGAAAAGCTCCCAAAGCAGCCTATCATCCTGAAGGCCAAATTCTTCAGCAGAAGAGCTGAAGAGAAGATCAAACGTGTTGAGGGGGTGGCAGGAAAAAAGGACCCTGAGTCCTGTTAGTTTGAAGCCACAGGGAGGGAAGTTCATTAAATGCTCACAAGTGTTTTTTCAAAAAACAAAACAAAACAAAACAAAACAAATACCCCCCCCCCGAAAACAAAAAAAACAAACAAAAACACAGAGAGAGGGAGAGAAAAAGAAAGGGGAGGAAGGAAGGAAGGAAGGAAGGAAGGAAGGAAGGAAAGAAAGAAAGAAAGAGAAAAAGGGAGGGAGGAAGGGAAAGGCAAAACAACAAAACTGATCACTTCATAGTATAGGAAACATCTTAACAATCATTGAGAAAGTAACTTTAAAAATTTTATGCTACGGAGAGATCATTTTAGGAAAAAAGATATTAGAATTTCCTTTACTATTACATAATTTTATAAAAGAGGATAAATATATATAAAAAATCTTACATTTAAATACATGGAAAAAATTTTTAAATTTCTTCCAGAAATTTCATTAAACCAAAATTCTTAAAAATAAAAAGAAATCAATCACATACTCTAAATAAAAACAACATTAATTTTTAGTGAGGATAAAACTATCTTATGGTCATATATTTATTTATTTTTAAAAAGATTTTATTCATTTATTTTCAGAGAGGGGAAAGGGAGGGAGAAGAAGGTGAGGGAGAAACATCAGCTGGCTGCCTCTTGCACACCCCCAACCAGGGACCTGGTCTGTAAATCAGGCATGTGCCTTGACTGGGAATTGAACCAGAGACCTTTTGGCTCACAGGCCAGCACTCTGTCATATTTTTAAAGACTAAAGATAAATTCAAAAAAAGTGCATTGGTGTCTTGCCTAGACATGTAAAATCTGAATGTAAAAGTGCAGGGCTCTAACTCTGAATAAGTGCTTTCAAAAATAGCCTATGTTCATTCTTTTTTTTCTTAAATTGAGGTATAACTGATATACAACTATTATTTTCAGGTATTCTTGGAATTTTATACAAACTTTGTGTAAGGTAGAAGAAAAGACAAAAAATATTAAGAAGATGGCTTTGCTACCATTTTATGTAGTAGAGAAATCAAAGATACTTTGAAAGGTGCTGTCAAATCAGAGATCTTTGTTGGTAGCTGCAAAGAGGTTCTCTTTTAAAAAAAAAGAGGGTGAAAGAATCACTTGGGAGAAGGTTGTTTTGGCTTTTGATTTAATAATTAATTTTTTATGAAGGCAGCTAAGTTACATTTCTCTGCAGAGTACACAGTGACATCATCTTTTAAAAATATTACTTCTCAATGAGACAGAGGCAAATGTCTAAAAAGTAAGTTTACATAAAAGCCTTTTTTTGAAAAAGCAAGTTCCCAGATTCAGTAGCCATTTAGTCCTTGGTTCTAGCACCAATTGCAATGACAGTGACAACAGAATGAATACCCAACATGGCCACTCTACATTAATAAAAGATTTAAATAACACTTAGTTCCACTGAGGCCTGGAAGGTATTTTAAGATCAAGTATTCTATAGAAACTGTTAAGAAGCTTATAATTAAAAGGTTAAATATCATTTATCTGGAAAATTAATTTATATTTTCTATGATGTTGGATAAGGGATCATTATCGTATAAACTGTTCATTGAACAACGAGTATGTCTACCATGGTAAAGTACATTTAAAGACCAAATTCCATGTTAACACTAAATTAAAATAAATTTGATTCTATTTAAATAGTTTTAATCCTCACCTGATGATATGTTTTTATTGATTTTAGAGAAAGAGGAAGGGGAATGAGAGAGAGGGAAAGCGAGAGAAGGGGAAGGGGGGAGAGAGAGAGAGAAACATCAATCAGCTGCCTGCCATACAAACCCTGACCAGGGCTCAAACCCACAACCTAGGTATGTGCCTTGCCTAGGGCTCAAAACCTAAATCTTTTGGCGAATGCACGATGAGCCAACCAACTGAGCCATATGGACAGGGCATAAATTTGATCATATAAATAATACTTTATTACATAAAAAATTCATGAGTTACTATTCTAATAGTAATGCAGCCCAGGAACTTTCTTACCAAATCCATGATTCCTGCCCTTATGTACCCCTGCATTTCTTGAAAGCATTCTGATCACAGTTTGTGATATCTGAATTAGATTCTAGGTTAGGTCACAGTTGTTGATATTTGATTATAATCTGATATTTGTGTTGGGTTCTGTGGAAATATTTAGGTACCACAAATGGAATATAGTGGATAGTAGACAACAAATGAATTCCTTGGAATGATGAAGAAAAAATATGAAAAATGAGTTTGTTCATATGAGAAAAACCTCTGAACCAAAATTTTTTTTTCTCATTATAAAAGCAATAGAGGTTCAGTTTCCAGTATATATTTTAAAGTATAGTTGACTCTTGGACATTGTGGGGGTTAAGGGCATCAACTCCTCATGTAGTTGAAACTTGGTTCTCCAAAAACTTAACTCCTAATCACTTACTATTGACCAGCAGTCTTATGGATAACAATCAATCGACACATAGCACCCTCACCCATGTAGCTCAGTTGGTTGGGCATTGTCCTGAAAACCAAAAGGTTGCAAGTTTGATTCCCACTTAAGGCACGTTCCAGGCCTGCGGGTTTGGTCACTGGTCAGGGTGCCTGGAAGAGGCAACAGATCGATGCTTTTTCTTTCATGTTGATGTTTCCCTCTTTTCCCCCCTCCCTTCCCCTCTCTCTAGAATCAATAAAGGAAAAAGTCATAAGGAAGACAAATTAGATTTATAATACTGTGCTGTATATATGGATAGTGTTATGTTTATGTCACTTATTTACAAAATGAATTGTCTGTCAGTACCTACATTGATATTGTCTTATATAATAAAAAATATTGTAGATGTTACATATATTACTAACACTAGACATCAAAAATGAAATGTATTCAAAATTCATGTTTATTTGCAGGTATAAAAATTCATACACTGATAACGAAGCAGCAGCAAATACAGTTTTGCTTTATGGTAGTCTCCTGTAATTGATACCATTACTTACAGTACCCTAGCATATACACTAATGAATGGTTATAAAATTTGTATGGTATATAGTATTAGTCGTATTTACAATACAGCATTAGAAACACATATTTAAAACTACTTACTTGTGATGACAGGCTGATAAGCAGTTTCTCCAAATATGAGAAGCATGCTGTACAATAATGTAATTCTTAGCAAAAGTATAAAAGAGTAAGAAAATTAAAATATTATTAATTATATATCAAGTATCACTCACCTATGACTAGGTAAGGGTACTCTATGTACTTCACAATACAAGTTTTGCACATGGTGAATATTGAGGCAATGATGATGATCACACAGAAACATCTCACACAGTTCTTGCCATACAGATTTTTCACATGAAGACACACACATATACAATAGATAAGTTTATTAAATGTATGACATAATGATTATTTACTATTCATTACACTTGTCTTTAGGTTGAGCAGGCTGAGGAGGTGGAAAAAGAGGGTATTCTTGCTGTCTCAGGGGTGGCAGAAGCAGAACTGGTGGAGGAGGTAGAAGGGGAGGCAAGAAAGACAGGCACATTTGGTGTAAGTTGATGAAAAGACACTGCAAGTTCTGCCTGATATTTTTGCTTTTTCATTTCTCTAAAAATATTTCTATAGGCAACAACCCTTCTTCTACCATTTGCTTTACTTTCAGTGCCGATATCACAGAAAGGTGCATATCAAAAAAGAAGTCAAAAGCCACCTTGAATAATTGAAACTCTTCTACCAGATGTCAGTCTGTTTCCTGGTGCTATTTCTTCTATGTCTTCTTCCTCATCATCTGGCTCTGGATTGGAAACACTCATCTCCATCAAGTCACGTTCTGTTAATTTCTCTGGCAGGGTGTCTATTAGCTCTTCATTAAAAACCTGTTTAGGTAGCCACTTGTGGCCAAGATGGAGGCATAGGTAGACACACTTCACTTCCTTGCACAACCATAAGAAGGATCACAACTAATCTCAAAATAAAATACAACCAGAACTACCAGAAAATCTGACTGTACGGAAGTCCAACAACCAAGGATTTAAAGAAGAAATATTCATCCAGATAGGCAGGAGGGGCAGAGACAGGGAGCCAGGGTGGAGAGGATGCAGTGTGTCAGCAGCAGTGGTGGTTGGTACCATATTCACCTGTGCCCCAGGAGGGACACCTGGGAAGCAAACCATTCCAGCCCCAGGCCAGACCACCACAGCCCAGGGTTCCAGCACCAGCAAACAAAGAACCAGTGAGGGTTGGGCAGCAAACAAACTGCCAATTTCTCAGGAGAGTCTATTTATTAAAGGACCTGCAGGCCCTCAGAACATGTGCAAACCCACCCACTCTGGGATTCAGCACCAGGGCGGCAGCTAGAAAGGTGCCAGTCACATAGAGGAAGTGAGGAAAGTGAATGGAAATGGGATGAGAGCCTAGCAAGCAAGCAGCCTTGCTCCCTCTCAGACCCCTCCCCAACATACAGTGCCACAAAGCAGTGAAGCAGGTTGCCCCACCCTGGTGAATACCTAAGGCTCCGCCCCTTACAATGTAACAGGTGCACCAAGATGGAGTCAAAACAACTCTGCCCAATACACAGAAGCAAACACAGGGAGGCTGCCAAATTGAAGAGACAAAGAAATATGGCCCAAATGAAAGAATAGATCAAAACTCCAGAAAAAGAACTAAGTGAAACAGAGATAGCTAACTTATCAAATGCAGAGTTCAAAACACTGGTGATAAGGATGCTTTAGATCCCATTGAGTATGGCAAACACATAAGAGAAGAAATGAAGGCTATACTAAGTGAAACAAAGAAAAATCCACAGGGAACCGACAGTGAAGGGAAGGAAGCTAGGATTCAAATCAACGATTTAGAATATAAAGAAGAAATAAACAGTCAACCAGAACAGAATGAAGAATCAAAAATTCAAAAAAATGAGGAGAGAATAAGAAGATTCTGGGACATCTCCAAATGAGCCAACATCCGAATAACAGGGATGCCAAAAGAGGAAGAGCAAGAAATTGAAAACTTATTTGAAAAAATAATGAAAGAACTTCCCTAATTTGGTGAAGGAAATAGACATACAAGTCCAGGAAGCACAGAGAGTCCTAAACAAGTTGGACCCAAAGAGGAACACACCAAGACACATCATAATTAAAATGCCAAAGGTTAAAGATGAAGCGAGAATCTTAAAAGCAGCAAGAGTTACCTACAAAGGAGTTTCCATAAAACTATCAACTGATTTTTTTTTTAAAGATGAACCTATTGTTTTTTTTTATTTTTATTTTTAGAGAGATGGGAAGGGAGGGAGAAAGAGGGAGAGAAACATCAATGTGTTGTTGCCTTTCATGTGCCCCAAACGGGGGACCTGGCCAGCAACCTAGGCATGTGCCCTTACGCATAAACCTTGATTCAAAGGCCGGCACTCAATCCACTGAGCAACATCAGCCAGAACATCAGCTGATTTCTTAAAAGAAACTCTGCAGGTAAGAAGTATTCAAAGTGATGAAAAGCAAGGACCTACAACCATGATTATCTATCTAGCAAAGCTATCATTTAAAATTGAAGGGCAGATAAAATGTTTCCCAGACAAGGTAAAGCTAAAGGAGTTCATCATCACCAAGCCCTTATTACATGAAATGTTAAAGGGACTTATTTAAGAAAAAGAAGATAAAAACTATGAACAGTAAAATGACAACAAACTCACAACTATCAACAACTGAATCTAAAAAAAAACCAAAACAAACTAAACAAAAAACTGGAACAGGAATGTAATCATAGAAATGGAGATCACATCAAGAATTAGCAGTGGGGAAGGGGAAAGGGAAGAATGGGGTAAAAAGTACAGGGATTAAGAACCAAAAATGGTAGGTACAAAATAGATAGGGGAATGCTAAGAATGGTATAGGAAATGGAGAAGCCAAAGAACTTATATGCACAATCCATGGACATGAACTAAGGTGGTGGGGGGTTTGCTGGAGGGAAAGCGGGGTACCGGCCAGAGGGGGCAAAGGGGAAAAATATTGGATAGCTTAATCAATAAAAAATACTTAAAAAAAAAAAAACCTGTTCAGGAGGATATTTTTTCTCTTCAATGGCATCTGGGAACTTGTCTGCTGCCTCTTGGTTGGCAGAAGCTGCTTCCTCTGTTATCTTGACATTTTTTAAGCCAATCTCTTTCTAAAATTAGCCAACAATCCTTTGCTGGCATGATATTCTCTAACTTTAGATCCTGCACCTTCCTTTTGCTTTAAGTTGTCATAAAATGACTTTGTTTTTTTCTTGAATCATATTGAGTCTGTACGTACACCTTTCTTACAGCAATCCTGCACCCACATAAAAGCTTAATTTTCAATAGGAGACAAAACAGTACCTTGTAAAAAGGGCGAGGCTTTTACATCCTCTGGCATGGCAACAACAGTCTCACGTATCTACTTTTCTGTTTTTATATGTATTCATTTATCTTGAAAGAGTGGGCAACCACAGCTGCAGACCTCAATCTATCATGCATATCAAGCAATTCGACTTTTTCCTCTCAATGTCATGATTTTTCTCTGCTTCTTGGGAGCACTTGCAGGACCACTAGCAGCACTTTATATGGGTCCCTATACTGTTATTCAAGGCTTATGGTATTGCATTAAATATGACGAAAGATATGCAAGAATCATGAGAGATCACTTTTTACTGTGATATGCAATTTACTGGGGAGATGAACTGCTCACAATGAGATGATGAACATCACACAGCCTTTTAAGCAGATATTCACAATAACTGAGCTCACTGTACAGCAACAGGAAGTGGCTATGAAATTATTACAATAGTATCATATGTACTACAGTTAATTTTATGCAGTTAAGACTTATACTGCATCTTTACATTTGTTTACATTTCTCTCCACTGTGAATGGCATCATTATGGTCTGTAAATGTTTGTGTAAGTTTTAATTAATTTTAACTTTTTATAATTGACTTGTGTATGTCTTATGGTAATAAGTGTTAAAAATATACTAAGTACATATATTTTATGTGTTTATGACATTCCTTGTTCTTAATTTTTCTATTTTTCTAGGCTGTGCAGTTCATCTGTGAGTTTTTCCAAATTGTCACAAATCTCCAAAAATTTTCCAATATATTTATTGGAAAAAATTCATGTATGTGGACCTGTGCAGTTTATACCTGTATTGTGCAAGGGTCAACTGCGTCTCCTTTTTTCATGCTAACAAGCAAGGGACTTAATTGGGTTTAAAAAAAAAAAAAGAATGATTAATTAGTGCTACTGTAACTTCTTCTTCTCCCACTTTCTCCACTTACTTTCCTAATAATAATTTGCTTCCCAATCTGTAGTCTTGCAGACACTAGTCCTAAAAGATGTTACTACATCTTCTAGAGAAATAAGAGTTTCTTTATCAAACAAGTTTGGGAAATGCTTCTTCTTTGAAAGATTACGATGCATATTTAGCAAAAGGTTCCAAGAGGTCCCTCAGTTAAGAAATCTGTTTAAGCAATAGTTTCCAATATTTAACTTACCACAAACCTCTTTTGGTGAATAAACTTTGGGGAAACATTTAACATGGTGTAAATATTAAAATGAGTATACATTTCCAGCCCTGTATGGTGTGGCTCAGTGGGTTGAGCCACCAGCCTGGGAACCAGAGTCGCCAGTTCGATTCCCGGTCCAGGGCACATGCCTGGGTTTCAGGCCAGGTCCCCAGTAGGAAGCATGTGAGAAACAACCACACACTGATGTTTCTCTCCCTCTCTTTCTCCCTCCCTTCCCTTCAATTAAAAATAAATAAATAAAATCTTTTAAAAAAATGAGTATATATTTCTTGAGCATGCTAACTAAAGATAATGAGAAATGTCTGGTAATCTGCAACTGATGGAAGTTAACATAGAGCAGCGATTTTCAAATGGTGTGTTTCAAGAATATTTATTTATTTGCTTACTTGTTTTAAAATATGGAACGCTTCACGAATTTGTGTATCATCCTTGTGCAGGGGCCATGCTAATCTCTGTATCATTCCAATTTTAGTGTATGTGCTGCCGAAGCGAGCACTGCTTCAAGAATATTTAAAACAGGCAATACCTGACTATTTAGTCAGGGACACTGATCTCTTTTCCCTTACACTGTCAAATAAAAAAACAACAGCCAACATAGTCCAGTGTGAAAGAATAAAAATTATATGTCCAGTGTGAAAGAATAAAAATTATACCTACTTTTTCTCAGACCAGTGTGAAAGAATAAAAATTATACCTATTTTTTCTCAGACCAGCAAAAAATATATTTTTTTGTTGTGCTTCAGAATTTTAGTGATTAGTTTATGTGTGTCACAGATGAGAAACGTTGAAAATCACTAATCTAGCATGAAGAGAGAGCAAAAAACTAAGAGTTGGCAGTACATGGACTTCCAAAAGTGGAAGAACCTTAACAAAATCTTAGAAACCAGAATATTTAAGGTATACTACTATAATACTTTAGGGAATAAATTGGATGGTACAGACATATTTTTCCTTGTAAATTTTAAATTATAAGAACAATACATGCTCATTATAAAATACATGGAACATCCAGAAAAGTTTTAAAAAGAAGAAAAACAGCCCTGGCCAGATGCTCAGTTCATCAGAACACCGTCCACTTAGGCCAAGTAGCAGGTTCCATCTCTGGTGAGGGCACATGCAAGAAGCAACTACTGAATGCATAGGTGGGTAGAACAGAAAATCGACATTTTGCCCCGGCCATGTGGCTCAGCTGATGGGACCATTGCCTTGTACACCAAAAGGTCAGGGGCTGGATGTAGGTTTGATCCATGGTTGGGCTCAGAGGCAACCAATTGATGTTCCTCTCTCACATCAATGTTTTGATATTTCTTTCTCACCCCCCCCACCCCACCCATCTAAAATCAATAAACATATCCTAGGGTAAGGATTGAAAAAACAAATTAAAAAAACCCAAATTGATGTTTCTCTTTCTCTCGCTCGCCCTTCTTCTTTCTAAGAATCAATCAATACATATTTTTTAAAAAAGAAGAACTTGATGCTTGAGCAACACATGTTTAAACTGCATGGGTGTACTTATATGCAACTTTTTCCCAATAAATACATATAATACTGTAAATGTATTTCTCTTCTTCATAATTTTCTCAACATTTTCTTTTCTCTGGCTTATTTTATTATAATACACACACACATACATATAATACAAAGTATGTGTTAATAGATAGGGTTACAATCAACAGCAGGCTATTAAGTTTTGGAGGAGTCAAAAGTCATACTCAGATTTTCCCCGGCATTTAGGGGCGGTGGACTGTGGCCCCTAAGTCCAGAGCTGTTCAAGGGTCGACTGTAATTCAATTAAGTAGTCAACCTGGACGTTTTGGCTTGTTTCCTTGCACTCTTTTTTCCTGTAAGAGCAAGTTAGTCTAAAGAGAAAATTTTAAAGTTTTAAGCTCCATAAAAATAATAATCTACAGTTTATTATACAGTTTTTCACCATACTATATTTAAAATGAAGCACGATACAGAAGAAATAGCATGAGTTGCTAAATCATCACACATGGGCTAAAATTAAGACTCTGTCACTTACTAGTCAACTGATTTTAAAAATCTCCTTTAGCTTCAGTATTCCGTTTGTAAAATCTGGATAATGCCAGCTGCCTCATGTTTTTACTGCCAGGATTAAAATGTAAAAAAACAGCATACATTGAACTTAATGAAAATAGGTATTAGTTGTTTTCTAGTATTACTCAGCTTTTCATGTAGAAGCTAATTTCTAAAAACAAAGATGGGAAAACAGTGAAATTAAGATTAAAAAGGAAAAAGATGAAACGAAGGCTACCTACATATAAGGCTAGAAAATCTGCACAAAAGCAGACTTCATAAAGTTCAGGCTGAAGAGACTTTAGCATTTCTGGAATGTGTAAAAAGCACTTTAAATTACTCCTGATAATGAACATGCTGTTTTTAAAAAGTCTTAACATTTTAAATTCTTTGAAAATAATATGGTTGTATGTTACCAAACTTTAATTACAAAAGTTTTGTAGTTTCGCAAGCTCACTTAGTAAATAGATTTCAACAGAAACAGCAGGTAAATAATTTTTAAAAACTGACTATAAATTATTCTTTTCATTGCTTTATAGTCATTACATATGCTTACATTCAAGCTTGGGAACA
This sequence comes from Micronycteris hirsuta, assembly GCA_004026765.1. Lineage (NCBI taxonomy): Eukaryota > Metazoa > Chordata > Mammalia > Chiroptera > Phyllostomidae > Micronycteris > Micronycteris hirsuta. Next base: position 103,924 of record PVJI01002394.1, read on the forward strand.
AGTTTTACCTATAAACTATCATAAGGTGACTCTAGACTTAAATAAAATTGCCTTAAAATCCTAGTATATTGCACTAATTTCTAACTTTTATGGCAACAGTTATCATTTGGAGAGGCAGTGTGGTAAGACTAACTTGGATTAGAAGGTAAAAAATCTGGGTTGTATTTGTAGCTCTGACATTTGGTAGGACTGTGACCTTGGACAAATTACAACCTTTCTGAGTCTCAGTTTTTTTCATCTATATATGAGTGATTATATCTACGTTGGATCTGTGTTAATATAACACAAGACTGTATTCCCTTTCACATTCTAGGAGGTTTATACAGGTGCAAGTATTATTTACTCCAAAAATAAATTTAAAGGGCAGGTGAGTTTCAGGATACTTTCAGACATATAAAAATCTTCAGATTTCTTAACTACCTTCAGTGTTATTATTCCACACTCTGTTCTTCTGTTATTGTTATACTCTCTTCCATTCTTATCTTTCATAGGATTAATCATTTTATATAAAGTACATATTTTATTGAAAAGATATTTTTAAAACTCCTTCCATAAGACAATACCGATATTCCTTTTGGATAAACTGACTCTCCAAGATTGTATGATATTATTTTTTATGTAGATAATACTAGTGGAATGGAAATATATTCATATTTTCTGACCCTACTGCCCTTGAGACCAACAATATTTGTGAGCCTAAGGGTACTATGAGAGGTCACAACAGAGCAAAGCTAACTCACTTCGCTGCAATTGAATTTGTGACCCAGCATTATTTTCAGTGAGTTCATTCAGCTACCTACTTCTGCAAGACATACACTGTCCATTTGCTATGTGATCTTGAATAACCAGAATTTTTGCTAACATTTAAGTTACACACATTTCATTATTGCACTACCATTGTGTACATTTTGAGTGTCTGTTGTCCTCAAGAAGACCATAAATTCATTGAAGATATTAAAATTTGCAGGCATTTGACTGAAACAGAAATGAAATTGTGAAAACGCTGTAGCAAAAAGACACTGAGATATTCATGGATGTATAAAACTAATTAATGTCTCGTGTTATTAACGGGATGCTTTGGGTGGACATTTAGTGGAATAGAACAGCCACCCTTTGGTTGGCAGACCGGCACTCAATCCACTGAGCCACAACAACCAGGGCTATCTAGTGAAATTTTTATCTTCTGTATACATTAGCAATTCAATGGCGGTAAGTATCATCTATATTTTATCAATGAGGAATCTGACATTCTGAAAAAGTAGAGGAGCGTATTCAGGGTCACACTAAGAGTAACTGTCAGAGTCAAAAGGAAAACCTAGGGCTGTCTGACTGCAAGGCCCGAGCTCTTTTCAGACATGTGAAATTCATAAAGGAAAATTTTCTTTAACCTAAGCAAAGTGAAAGGACAGAAGTGTGAACATCATTCATAATTTTAAAGTCAAATGGTATTATAGATATTATAGTTAGGGCATTTTACAGCAATAACTCTTGTTCCAATTTGCAAATTCTTATGCTGAGCTCTGAATAGTATTACACTGAAATCTCATCAAGATGTAGTCATTATAGAGATGAACAATGCCAGAGTTCAGCTTGACCCTACAGTCTATCCAATATTTACTTGGATAAAAAATTTGCAAATCAGTCTATCTAAAAAACAAATGATCTGAAAATAACATTAAGTCACTCAAGAATTGTCTCAGGTTATCTTTTGCTCTAGAGAGAATTCAACAATAGATTGGTTATTTTCCCACAAATCCCAAATTCTTTTTCAGCCAATTGCTCTTTCTCTTCATTCATATACCAAACCTCAGTGTCTAGCAAGCCTATTTGGAGCCCCAGAACTCAAAACCACCCTTTACAAAATGCCACAACGGTAAGAACAATACCACGACTTGTCTTAACTACGTGCCGTGTTTGCAACCTTTCAAAATGGAACGCGATTGAAAAACAATGGGGGAAATCTCTACAATAGAAAAATGTCTTATTTACGTCATAAAAAGGTATGACTGAGACTAAGTGGTGGGTATCACAGACAGACAGACAGACAGACAGACAGACACACACACACACACACACACACACACACAATCTTTGTGATGGTTTTCATCAGAGACCGGTCTACCAACATGGATAACGCGAAGACATAAGCAAAGCATAAACTTAGTGGCCAAGACCTAAGCACATATTGCATGGACCGAACGAAGTATTCAACAATACACTTTAGTTCTAGCTCCTGTTTTAAATCCAAATACGCACTTCACTGAACTTTAAGTGGGGTCTGAACAGGAACCCAAGTTACTTTCTTCTTAAGGGATATATGTAGAGTCTCCAAGATTATGCGTTGATGTACACGCCATACCTCCAGGATCGCAAACTGAGATTAAGTCTTCCCTCTTTTTTATCTCTAGAAAAATGACAAGGTGAGGGCGTGAAGGATGCCAAGATTAAAGAGTCGAGAAGGGTCTCGTTTTCCTCTTCTCTAGAGAAGGTGCCCAAAGAACACATTCTCCAGCCGAGCGCCAAGAAGGTGCTGGATCCGTTCAGGGTCGCAGATACGGTAGCATGCGAGGAGAGCCTGAAAAGTAGGAGTGGACCCCAATTGGTGGGAAGGCAGCAACCACCCTTCCCCCACTCACCTCTCCAAGCGCAGTTTAACTGGAGCTGTCCGATTAAGTGCCGCCATCACCATCGCCATCAGTCTGGGTGCTCGCTGAGGTGGAGAAGGAAGGCCCAGCCACTCCTGCACCTCATGTAAGTCCTGCAAGGCGATTGCCTTTCAGCAAGTTCCCACCGCTCGGCTCAGGGTTCCCGTCTGAGACGTCGCGGTCACCGCCTCCACTTGCTCCCCAGACGCTATCACCACTTCCGTGTTCGGCTCCCTCCCTTTCTTTCTCAGTCCCCCCCCAGCAACCGGCTTTTTTCCTCGCAGCTGGCGAGCAGTGACGTCACCAGTACGCGACCGGGTCCAGACTAGTGCTGGGCGGGGGTAGGGGGGGCGGCGCAAGCGCAGTGTGGCGAGCGCGCCTGAGCGCGGGAATCGTCCGAGCGCCAGCGCTTTCCTAGCCTTTCTTCAGTCGCGGAGGCGCAGGCGTTTCGGTGAGTTCTCTCTGTCGCTACCTGTGCCGAAGAGAAGAGTTTCCTCTTCCCGGCTTATTGCCTAGCAGATCCTGCATCTTTTTCTGCTTATGCCACTCGAGTGGGGTATGGAGGCTGTCGAGAGCGTGCCCGGGGGAGGTATTTAATAGTATGAAGAAAGGGCGTTCCTTTCTTCGCCAGTCCTCAGCTTTTCTTTAAAATAATACTAGCTTTTATGCAACATTTTCAGCTGGGTGAAGGAAAAGATGCCTGCGACTCAGAAGCCGATGAGATATGGACATACAGAGGGACACACAGATGTCTGTTTCGATGATTCTGGGAGGTAAAGTACTGCGAGAAGCAAAAAAGTTTCAGGTGTAAATATTAGAACATGTATTCTTATGTCATATAAGCCTAAAACAACTTGTAGAAACAGAGAAATAAGGTTGAAATATAAAATGGCACGTATATTTTCCTTACATTTATTGTTCTATACGGACCGTCATGGTAGTTTAAGGATATCAACAAAGTTAACGAGTGTAAAAATCTTACTTCCATGGGAGTTGGAAAGATGTGAGTTTCCCCCAATATTTTACCTTTGTTCACTTCCTCACTGCATCTCACATTATTATTTTGTCAGATTGCCAGGTGCCTACTTGTCACATTCAGTGGCCCTTTCTATCTTTTTCATCTTCTATTCTCCCTTGGCTTTCGTGGTGCTATTTCCTTTTTTGTTGTTTTTAACTTTCTGATGACTGTTTTTCCTAATTTATTATCTCTGCTTGATTCTTATGGTGATATTTTCCTAGGGTTAGTAAGGTCTCTTTCAGCTTTCTAAATCCCATTCCTATGTAATACTATCCAGTTGTGTGGCTTCCCCTGTCACTTACATGCTGGTTTTTTCATTGTAAATATATTTGCATGTCTGTTCCACTGAGGGCTAGAGATATAATAGTGTAAGCAAAGTACAGTCTTTTCCTTCATTGACTTTAAGGTCTTTTTAGATTGACATTGAGCACAAAAAGTAACTGTAAATTTAGAGATGCATTTAGAAATATTAAGTGATATGAGTAATGATGAGCCTAAATAAGGGGAAGTTGATCTAGTTTGAAAAGTCAGGGAAACCTTTTCTAAGGACGTGTTTTGTGAGATGAGATCTGAAGACTGAGTAGTCATTAAGCAGTATAAAGAGAGGTGGTCACGGCGGGGTGGTAGTATTGGCACTCAGGAAGGGGATCACCATGTGCAAACACCCAGTGGGAATAGGGACTGTGGTATGCTCAAAGAACTGAAAGAAAGCTAGTGATCTAAAATGTAGGCAGTGATGCTGAGATTGACGAGAGACAAATTTGTGAAGGTAGGCAATGGACATCCTACCCAAGGCCTTTTGATCTTTGTTAAGGAATCTTGATTTTATTATAAAAGAAGTAGGACACTATTAAAAATTTGAAGCAGAGAGGAGATATGATCAGACTCTGAGAAGGTACATGGAGGAAAAGGAGCAGGAGGGGATTCAGAGAGACTATTAGAAGGTATCTGTATTAGTTTGGTTCATTTGATGGAAACTCAGACTGGAGTAGACATGGGTATGCAGAAAAGAAGATACATTCAGGAAACATTTAAAAGGCAAAATCGACAGGATGGATCAGATAGTAGGGATGAAGGACAGGGAGGTATCTAGGATAATGTCCATGATTCTGCGATTCTGTCATTCACAGATGTTCAAAAAGCTTAGGAGCATATTTCAGAGGTAGAATGGGGGTGGAGATTATGAGTTTGCTTTTGGACATGATTAGTGTAGGATTTCTTTGAGATATTCAACTAGAGAAGTAGATAGTTGAATAAGTGCATTTAAAGCTCAGAGATGAAATATGAACTAGAGATGGAAATCTACATCTTTAGCTCATGCCTCCTGGAATTTAGGATTGAGGTCTTGCCTGGAAATCTAAATGTGGGAGTTGTCAATATAGAGATGATATTTAATACTATGAATTTAGATGAAATCATGTAGAAAGGGAATTAATGTAGTTAAAAGATTCAAAGGTTAAGTCCTGGAACAATTTGAAATATTTGAAGGTCAAGTTAGAGGAGGAGGATCCAGTTAAGGAAACTAAGAAGGGGTGGCTAGAAAAATAGAAAACCAAGATATAAGAATGATATCTAGAAGCCAAGTGAAGCATTTTGTGGAGGAAATAATAAACTACATCAAATACTGCTGGTGGGTCACATTGAGGACTGAGAATTCACCATTATCTTTAGTGATGTGCAGGCCATGGATGGATGATCTTGAGTTTTGTTTTTTTTTGTTTTTTTTATGGAGTGGTAAGATTGAAAGCCTTGCCCTGGCCAGTGGTTAGAGCAATGTCCTGATAAGCCGTGGTTGCAAGTTGATCCCCGGTCAGGGCACATACAAGAAGCAGCCAATGAACACATAAATAAGTGGAACAGCAAAATCGATGTTTCTCTCTTCCTCTCCCCGTCTCTTTTCCCTCTCTCCCTCTCTCCCTACCTTCCTCCCTCCCTCAAATCAATTTAAAAAAAGAATGAAAACGTTGTTGCAGTGGATTCAAGAGAACGGAAAGCGAGGAACTAGAGTTAGTGACTATGACACTCCAAGAATGAAGGTAGTTGGATAGAAATGTGGGATCAGGGAAGATTTCTGTTTTGTTTTAAGGTGAGAGAGATTACTGTTGGGAATTGCCCTGCCTGGTTTCAGAAGCTGTAACTTCCCATGGCTAAGGCTGAGTGAGAGGCCTTGAGACCCTAAGCCACTAAGGAAACAAAGCTTATCTCCCTGGCAGGGGTGCTGCCTCTGCCCCTTTTACTTCACCCTGCTTGGCCCTTGGTGGATGACTGGTTAGCCAATGACAGGTAAGATTCCTTATGGGAGGGGCGGCCTAAGACAGGCATGGTCTTGAAGGGACCCTCAGGAAAGACTTGGGGGGCTATAGAAAAAAGGGGGTGAAGGACCCTCGCCTCTCAGCTTTGACATAACCTGAGTCCTCATTCTGTCTGCAAGAAGTCTCCTAATCTCTTGGCTGCCTTTCTTCCCCTGCCTGACTTAAGCCTGAAACAATGCAGGAGGACAGTACAGCCCTGGGCAGGAATGGGCGGTTCCCTGGGGCCATCAGGCCTAAGAAAGAATGCATAAAATCCTGTGAAACCTGCTTTGCTAAGAATGCCCTCAATTTCCTGATAAGGGTCCAAGCATGAAATGAGTTTGTTTCCCAAAGTCTTATGGCCCTTTGGCTAACTGACCCTGACTCAGAATAAGTCCTCATAGTTCTTTGAATATTATCTGTAAGAAGTAATCAGTACATCCTTTTCTTTGTTATCTGTGAAAGGTAATCACCTAAAGCAAACCTGAGTGTAATGAATGAGAACCTTCTTTGATGTAGGCTATTGGAAACCAATGAAAGCCCGTCCAGGCAAGGGTTGGGGCGCTCTCAGTCAGAGAGTGGCTGCGCCGCCTCCCTTTTTCTCCGCAGGACTTCTGCAGTTCATGTGAGTTTGCTCGTTGCGTCCACAGCACACGGGTCCCACTGGATGGAGTCCGCATCAGATTAAAGCATATATGTGCGTGGAGATGATCCAATAGAGAGGGATAAGTTGATTTTATAGCAAAAAGGGGGAGAATTGCTGGAGTGATGTCCTGATTAGGTGTGAGGGGCTAGCACATGGTGCACAAGCGGGAGAGATTGGCCAAAGGTAGGAGGAGCTTGGTCAGATTCCTATGTGGAGGGAAGGAGCATGCCCCTAGATGAGATGGGGAGAACCTGTGGGCGGTATCTATAGAATGCTTGTGTTTTCTCAGTGAATAGAATGTTAAGTCATTGGTTGACAGTGGGAAGAAGGAGGTTTGAAAAAAGAGGAGTAGATATGAGATAGTTAGAAGAGAGAGAAAACTGAATGAACCAGGGAATGTAGTTGGATTGCTGGGCAGCATTAAAGGCGTACTTCAGGTTAGTGATGGTGGTTTTAAAGTGAGACATATTACTAGGGTATGTGTTTTTCTCCAGCTGTATTTAGTTCTGCTTGTACAAATTTATTAATAGGCAGAGAGTTCGATTTAACCAGGGTTTGGATTTTGCCTGGTTAGTGTGAGGGCCATGGGGTTTGAGGATGATGCAGAAGAGTGATCTTAGTAGCAGACTATGAAATCTCAGCCAGACTAGGAGGGATGTGAGAACTTGAAGGGATAGTGAAAAGATAGTTTCAGTAGATTGTAGATCCTAATACAGTTTAAATATTGTTGGAGTTAGGATATTAAGGTCGATAGGTGAAAAGATAAATGATTAGGGTGATTAAACTTGAGATTATGAAGCATTTGCTATATTGGTGAAGGCAAAATCTAGGCCCTGACTATGGGAGTGTGAGATGGGGCAGAGGACAAGACTGAGGATCAGAAGGTTTCACCATACATGGGTATTGGAAACACTAAGAATTGTGACAGGAATAGTGTTGTTAGAGAGAGAATAATAATGAGCTTAGTGCTAAAAATCCTTAGGGAACTAGAGAGATTTCTCTTTAAGAATCTATAGGTGGTCTGATGGCAGGGTTTTGTTGTTGTTGTTGTTGTTGTTGTTGTTGTTTCAAGAGAGAGGGTGTGGCGATAGACTGCAAGTGGTAATGAATGCAATGCCAGGAAGGCCCACCTCTAGGTCCCAGAGGGATGTAGAGAAGAAATCAGCCACCGCTTAAGAGGCAGCAGTGTTCAGAAAAAGAGCTGATGGTACAGAAATTTTGCTGGTGCCTGACCAAGAATCTGCCGAGGCCTAGCGGGAGGGTAGAGAGGGGAGGTCCGATGAGGGAAGAACATGGCTCTATGAGGGTCAGAGAATCCAGATGGTGAGAAATGCTTTGTAATCATTGGCTTTTTGTAGTTACATACTAAAGAAGATAAAGGCATTAATAGAATTAGTCCTTATGTTCAGAAACTTACAGTGGATTTCTTAATTTATCATCTAAACTAGGATGCCCTTGAGAAGGGAGAGAAGGATTGCAAGAGAATTACAATTTAAAATTATAATATTTTCAATTATTTACTGATTGGCAAATTATTCTGTTTTGATAGGTCTATAACATTTCTATTAAAAACTATTTCAAAACTTTTTCCTAAAAAGCATTTATGAGATTAAAAACATCTTTGTACATGATTGCCTAAACATAACATAATCTAAACACTAACAGAAGTAGAATAGTCATTCTTAGTACATATTCGTGTACTTTGGTCAGTTTTTTTTTTAAATTTTATTTATTTATTATTAGAGAGAGGGGAAGGGAGGGAGAAAGAGAGGGAGAGAAACAGCAATGTATGGTTGCTCCTCACATGACCCTCACCGGGGACCTGGCCTGCAACCCAGGCATGTGCCCTGACTGGGAATCGAACCGGGACCCTCTGGTTCCCAGCCCGCGCTCAATCCACTGAGCTACACCAGCCAGAGCTGGATTTTTTAAGCCTGTCTATAATATGGTGTTGCTGATATTTTTTTGAAAAATATGTATTTTTTCAATATGGGCTCATTTTTATTTTTCTTAAAAAATTGGATACAGTCATCTTCAGAGTTACATTTTATGGTTAATAAATTTGAAATGAGGCCTTCAGTTAATTCTTTTCCTTAGGTCATAGTGTTTTTCAATAATAAAATACTCTGTTTAGGTTCTTGTGTACCTAATAAAGTCAGAGCAAATTCTATTAAATGGAAGAGTCAATTTAAAAAAAAATTATTTTAATTGAAATGTATAAATATTTCAGCTTTAGTATTTTTTAGGTTCTGTCTTTTTATCTGCATTCAAAGTACCCTTTTTCCATAATAAGGTCTTCGGTATTTTTAAAGACAAAATTCATGAAGTAAGTTTTCTCTATTTATGATTTCTTTGAATATGTCACAAATTTTAAGCCTACTTAATTTTATTTCATTCTGGAATAAAACATAAATTTATATTATTAGGAAGGACTCCCATCAAAAGATTCTTCCTTCAAGTGAACATATTTCAAAGTTCAGTTACAGAATTTCAAAATTAAATCATTCACTGTGTCAGCTTTTAATGCACAATTTGTTCAATTCTTATTTGCTTTTATAGGGATAAATTTCAGTGTCTTCCTGTTCATGGTTTTGTTTTCATTAATTGAATTTTACTAAAAGCTTCAAAGGCTTAACTCGAATGATCTGATTAAAGATTTCTGATTTTGAACAAAATGCAACTAAGATTTAAATGACTTATTTCCAATAATAATAATGTGATCATTATATGATACAGATTTTATAAAGTCACTCTTCAAAGGCTCAAATATATTAAAGATATAATTGATGATAGGTGGCAGAGAAAGCATCTGCAGTGTTGAAGTATTTTTGTATATTTAATATCAGGTATAAAATTTTTGTTCTGGGTATAAATTATCTAAAAATTTCACAAGTATGGCTTCTGTTTTGACTGGTATATTATCACAGCTCATTTGGGCACAATTATGAATTATAATTCCAATTCTGAGTACACTTGTGTTTTATAGATTAGTAAGAACATTGTTTTTACAAGTGTTGTCTTTATGAGAGTGTGTATTATTACTGTAAAAATGAAAAATTTTATCTTTAGCATTGAACTTTTCAAGCATAGTAAGATAGAATTCGCAATGATGTCAGATGTTTCACTTTCAGCAGAATGAACTTACAGAAGCTGTACTTTGTTTCCATGAACTGAAGGGAAAACTAAACCATTATTGGAATTAATCTGACTGACTTTCTGTTTCAGACCTGTGATGACAGTGATATAAAACCAGCATCATTTAACTGTTTGAAAAGATCTTTTACTAATGGAAACAACACATTAACAGCTGTCACTTTACTTTTCGTACTTGTACTAGAAAATTTAGAATGAAAAGTGAACAAAATTAATTTAGAACAACTGTCATTTGTTTTAATGCTGCACTGTGTAATATAGTAGTTACTAGCCACTCTTAGCTATTTAGCTTTAAATTAATTAAAATTAACTAAATTAAAAATTCAGTTCCTCAGTCCTACTAGGCACATTTCAGTTGCTAAATAGCCAGAGGTAGACCATTCCATCATCCCAGAAAGTTCTATTGAACAGCAAAGTCCTAATTGACAAGACGCACATTCCCTCTGCAGCTGCAGAACATGGTTTTCAGGTATTCTCAAGATAACTGCAGACTTACGAAGTAGATGCCGATGCTTCTTCAGGAGTTGTGTATATGCGACTTTCCTGTGGTTGTGTTGTCACTGTAGCCCCCGTGGTAAATGTCAGCGAAGATTTTGTTCACGTTACACTTTTACTACCAAGTGCTTGAGAAGCAGAAATTTAGTATTTACTTTTTTATTAAACAGGTACTTTATGTATTTTGCTCCAGTTCATCACTATCGCAATATTTTTGTGTTTGCAAACTTAAAAAGCATAGCCAATAATAAAATTAGTAAGTAGTTTTATTCCTATAGTAAATGACAAAAGCACTGTAGGAAGAATGTTCAGACTACTCTAAAAGCTCTTCAAAGGATAACTTAACCATTTACTGTATATTTTTCTTATTAATTCCACTGTATTTCACTAGTATTTCCCACTGACCCTACCAACTGGCACCTACAACTTTGTTCATCTCCCTTGGCTGATACACCAAATAGTTGGTAGGGACAACAATATGAAATATCTCTCCCTCTCCACTGGATACTGAAAGAAAGCACTTTCCCTAAGGGCCTATGTTTGACTTCACTTTGGTTTTTATCTGCTATCCTTGATTGGAGGTGTTATGTTGCATCAAGAAAGGAATGGAAAGTTGGAGATGAGTTATCACTGGTTGTCTTTCAGATTTACCTATGTGTTAAAGTGAGAACTCTATTCCTTGCACTTGTTACACTACTAAACAAGGTTATGATAGAAGCTGGAAGTGCAAAGAAGAGGTCTGTCAAACCCACCCCATCCAATTTTGATGCATCTAATACTAATTGAGAATAAATGCTGAATTGGCTGGTTGCATAAAACAGGAATGTCCTGGTCAAACTGATATTTATGGTTCTATTTATTTCCTACAGAAGGGAGTAGAAGCTCCTCACTCTGGCCTAAAGGTTATCCTAAATGGAATGATCCTACTCTACATTTTCTTTTCAGTTTCCTGTTCTGTCTGCTTTGGATAAACTCCCCCAAGCTTTACTCACTTTACCTTTTGGTTCCCATGTTTTGTCCGTTTGAAACTGCTGTCTTCACCAATGTTAGTTTATCCTACTTGTCCTTTGACTCTCCAGTGCAAATAACTGCCCTTCTGATTTTCCAAGTGTAATTAATGTTTTTCTTCTGAACATCCACAATCCTTTTTTTTTAAATAGCAATATATTTTTAAAAGATTTTATTTATTTTTAGAGAGGAGAAGGGAGGGAGAAAAAGAGGGAAACATCAGTTTGTGGTTATTTCTTTTTTTTTTTTAAGATTTTTTATTTATTTATTTATTTTTCAGAGAGAGGAGAAGGGAGGGAGAAAGAGCAATGTATGGTTGCCTCCCACATGGCCCTCACTGGGGACCTGGCCCGCAACCCAGGCATGTTCCCCAACTGGGAATCGAACCGGGACCCTCTGGTTCCCAGCCCGCGCTCAATCCACTGACCTACACCAGCCGGGCTTGTGGTTATTTCTTGAGTGCCCCCTACAGAGGACCTGGCCTGCAACCAAGGCATGTGCCCTGACTGGGAATCAAACCAGCGACTCTGGTTCACAGGCCAGTGCTCAATCCACTGAGCCACACCAGCCACAGCTACAGTTCTTTTTATGGCTTCTCTTTGCCATTTTTCATGTTACTTGTATATTTGATTTGCTTTTGTATGTATCTAGATAGGACACTTATCAGATGAATAAAAGCACTTGAAATACAAGATGTAAAATAAGATTTGAGAGCTATAGGTAGCCATTTGCATAATTAACTTTGGATAATTGAGCTCTTGCACCCATTTATTTATTCATTCAACAAACATTTATCAAAGTTTCTATATAATGGAGCCTCATTTGTATTAGAGACACAATGGTGAGCAAGGGAGACCTGGCCCCTGCTGTTACAGAGATTCCACAGTCATCTTTCTTACATTATTACAAATAAATAAAGACCTTTTTGCCAGGGAGGAACTGAAGAGAACACTAAACTCACCTTTTATTTTACAGCATAGGAGGTTAGCGGTCTTTGTTACTGAGGTTTATGAATGTAAAATGGGAAAGCATATCTTGATTTTATTTAAAAGAAAACTAAATACCATTTAAAAAGATAGGTCTGAAAACAGAGTGACTTTTTAATGAGTGTGTTTCCTTTATAGTTGTATTGTGACTTGTGGAAGTGACGGTGATGTGAGGATTTGGGAAGACTTGGACGACGATGATCCTAAGTCCATTAATGTTGGAGAAAAGGCATATTCGTGTGCTTTGAAGGTATTAAAAACAATTAGTACAACTGATGTGAAATTGTACTGCCATGTGGATATTTTTTATGCTTAGCTGAAAAGTATTTTTTATGTCATGAATAGATACAGCTTTTTGTTTATTTCTCATATGAAATAGTATTTTTAAATGTATAACAATGCCATAATTGCCCGAAATTTTTTCAGGTAAATCTGAATGGTTTATTCAAGGCGATTAATGGATATTAATGGTGAACCAGTTAAAGTATATGCAAGAAGATGTACCCTTTTTTTTTTTTTTTTAATGAAAGAGCTTTAAATGTTCTTTGTAATTTCTTTGTGGCACAACTCAGTAGCATTTTCAGATTTTGAGATGTAGGTTACTTGGAGAATGAAGTTATGTTTTCAGAAGGACTTTGTAAACTAAGAATCTAAAAACCACTAAGCTTTTTGTTTGTGAAGAATTTTAAGTTGGGTGCATTGCATTAGGTAGGAAAAAAATCTTTCCACAGAATTAATATTTTTTTAAAACTCAGGCTCATTCAGGTAGATGACATAGTCTTTAGATACTTTAGATATTTTGTTTTTTAAAAGATTTCATTTATTTATTTTTAGACAGAGGGGAAGGGAGGGAGAAAAAGAGGGGAACATTAATGTGTGGTTGTCTCTCACACACTCCAAACTGGGTACCTGACCCACAACTCAGGCATGTGCCTGACTGGGAATCGAACCGGCAACCCTTTGGTTCACAGGCTGGCACTCAATCCACTGAGCCACACAAGCCAAGGCAAGATATTCTTTTTGAAATGGATATATATAATGGAAAATACATTCCCAGAAGTATAAATGACTAACATACATTAAGTTGAAGCTAAATTTTGCTAATAAGCGAAGTACAAATTAAACAGTTGGATTTTTCTTTCTATAAGATTAGCAAGAATGAAAAATATTATTAATCCCAGTAATAGTGAAGGCTTGGAGAAGTATTTGTAAAGGAAAAACACTCTCTTGTGTGTGTGTGTTTTAACTCTCACATTACTACCATACTCGCTACACCTTTGACACCAGATGTGTTGATTTTTTCCCATACCAAGCAATTCTCTGTAGTACCAGCTGGGTGTCCTGTAATTCAGTTCAGTTCAATTCTGACAATAACTGGAGTTTGTGCAGACTCCACATGTTAAGGCACACAAAAGTGTCCCCCACTTCAGATACAAATCACGAGTAGTAGGTCCCTAGACTACCTACAACTTCTGTTTAACTTCGCTATAAATTGCAGGTTCCTATGACCTCGTCCTTGGGTTCTATCATTTACTTCAGCAGTTCACAGAACTTAGGGAAGCACACTTACCAGTTTATTATATAATACAGAATATGATAAAGGATACTGATGAACAAGCCAGATAGAGAAGTATATAGGGCAATGTCTGGGAGGGTCCTGAGTGCAAGAACTTTTGTCCCTGTGGAATTAGGGTGTACCAGCCTCTCAGTATATGGATGTGTTCCCCAACGTGGAAGCTCCTTAAACCCCATACTATTGGGATTTTTATGGAGGTTTTATCACATGAGATGATTGATTATTAACTCCATTTCCAGCTCCTTTCCCCTTCTCCTAGGGTAGGGAGTGGGGCTGAATGTTCCAAGCTTCCAGTATTGGTTTTATCTTTCTAGTGACTAGCTATGATCCTGAAGCTATCCAGGAGCCCAGGAAGAGTGCCTCATTAGAACAAAAGACACCCCTGTTTCCCAGGAAATTCCAAAGGATTTAGAAGCTCTGTGTCAGGAATTAGGGTCAAAGACCAAACATTAGAACAAAAGATGTTTCCTGTGTTCTTATCACTTAGAAAATTACAGTGGTTTTAGGAACTCTGCTCCAAAAACTGCGAGCAGAGATCAGTATATATTTCACAGTATTATACACAGTTGCTGGAATATTTTTTAGAGTAAGTTGATATTACATATCAATATTAGAATGCACACTTGCCTTCTCCATGTCTCTGTCTCTCAAATCTCTCCTTTTTCTTGTAAGGATGCCAATCCTTATTACATCTGCAAAGATTCTATTTCCAAATAAAGTCATTCTCAGGTACCTGGACTCAGGACTTAGAGATGTCTTTTGGAGGCCATTATTCAGCCCACTGTAAGTATCATAGTCAGTCCTAAAATGTTTTCTTTGGCTTTAGGAATGGAATTTATGGGAGTTCATTGAAATGACATTACCAAATAGCCATGCAAAGTTGATAGTTTTACAATGTATTTAAAACATAATTGCTTATAAACACATACTTTGTATTTTTGGATTCAGTCACACAGGAAAGTACAATTAGATGCTTTATTTGAAAACAAAGTTGAGAAAATACCGCCCTCCAATGTGGTGAAACCAGGGTGAATTAACATGTATGTGGGTAGTAATGCTTAACGCTAGCGTAGTATTTTACATTGTCAGGCCTTTTAACAAAGATACGGAGAGGTATGTGGAATTAATTATCTTCAATTTAATCTTGGAAAAACCAAAGCTCAGAGGGAGGTGAAGTGACGTAGAAAGGAGCACAGTGGGCTGGAGCTGGGGTCATCCTGTGCGGGGTTCCATCCCTCCCAACACACCAGGGAGATGAGTGGGCTGACCATTTCCTGACCCTGATCCTGTGGATGCTTTATTTTTCTTTAAACTTTTATTAGTTGACAAAGTACTGATAGTGTTTGATTTCCCAGTAGATTTGTTGGAAAATGACTTCAAGGCAGGTTTTTTTTTTCTAATTCAGGTCTTCCAGGTGAATGAGTGTAGTTATATACTTTGATATGAATAGAGGGGCTAGTTAACATGTTACTAAAGAATTACCAGAATTCTTTGTTAGAGCTAAGGATGCTTAGTCAGTATTCTACTAGAAATCGTCTGCAAGAAAAACACAGCCAAGTTAACAAAGTTCCTGTAGATTGTGCGTGTAAATAGTTGGTATATCTGCAGTTTTGCCAAAGAACACAGCATCATCAGTGTTGTCTTGAATTGATTATAGTTTTTTTTATTCTCTTCTTGTTTTTACATTTAAATTATTGTTAGCTTTGCTTCAACCTTATGAATTTAGTTCATTGTGGATTGTTTAACTGCTTACAGTAGTTACAACATAGACATAAATAGTACTTTTCACCAGTCTTCCAGTAATTGAACTTGATAAATGTATATTACAGTTCAAGTTTGAATCATCTGTACTGTTATTCAAACAGATGTATGCATTCTCCCAAATTTTGCTGTTTGGTAACATGTCATTGTTAACATCAAGTTCTCTATCCATAGAGCAGCAGCAGTGCTACAGGTAGACTAAGGGTCCTAAATATGCAAAATGTGGCTGAGACCTATCGCTATATGATAGAGTATATCCATTAGCAAACTTGAATCATTTGTTTCTCTTGGTGATTATCATTTAATCTAAAGTAATAAATTAACCATACGATTTATCAAAGCTTCTATGTGGGTAGTAGGCTATGATTTAGTATGTTGGGACTTAATCTCTTGGAAAAGTAATGAAATTAAAGTTCGGGGTAGATCCTTGGTCTTTTATGATTCTTAGCTAAAAGCTCTGCAAAGCAGTGGTATCCACTGATCATTTTCAGAATCTGAAACTTTCTGTTTATTTAGTGCGTTTAAGAAGGCACTGTGGATTCTGCATTCAGATTTTATCCTTTTCCAGACAAGACATGTGATACAATGATTTTGGTGTGGAAACTATAGTGTGGCCATTGTGGCCGTGCCTTCTGATGTGCTTGTCCCTCGCTGAGACTAGCTATGTTTTCTCTGAAAAGCTCTTCTGTGTCTCTTTTTTTTTTAGTGACACTTGTAAATTCATAAAGATACTAATTAAATATTTTTCTTAACCAGAAGTGAAAGAAAAATCAAGGTTAAATGTTTGGCTGGTAAAGGGGCAATTAAGTTTTCTAAAGGTAGCAAATAAAATTTTCTTGCCAGCGTACATTTCAGGAGAGTTGTACATTGGTAATTTTTCTCTTGACATGAATTGTATTTATAAGGTTTTTTGTTTGTTTGTTTTTAAGAACTTTTAACTATTGAGAGATTCCCAGTCAATTTAGATTTGTTTTGCCAATATTTCTTACCTATATTTTCCTTTTAGAGTGGAAAATTGGTCACTGCAGTATCTAACAATACTATTCAAGTCCATACATTTCCTGAAGGAGATCCAGACGGTATATTGACTCGCTTTACCACAAATGCAAACCATGTGGTCTTTAATAGCGATGGTACAAAAATCGCTGCTGGGTCTGGGTAAGGCTCTTTGATATCAGAAAAGGAAGTAATATTAGAACAGAATGGTCTCATTCATGGCTTTCAGGGTAACATTTTCAGGACTCTCTTCTTTTTCATTCACTTAATTTTTATATTAAAATCTTTTTAACTAGTAAAGGTTTTTGAGGACAGATTTGTGCTTCTTGTAAATTGACATGTATATATTGCTTTCCAGACAGTCTATTTAGTAAATGATGGAAAAGATTGAGGAAGATAACAGTTTGGTACAAAATTTAAAAAACTATTTTCGGTAGAACTGGGCCTGTACAGGCAATATTTTTATACTTTCCCTTGATGTTTATTTGTCATAGGAAAAAGTAATTGGTGAGTTGCTGAGATGGAGTAAAAGATAAAGCCCTTTTAAAAATGGTGTGACTCTAATTTCATTAGCAAATAATAGAAGCCTAAAATGTAACTATAGAAGCCACTTAGGAAATATTTATATTTTAACACAATTGGAAATCTTGACTCATGTTCTTAGCATCTTTATAGAGCAAAACTAAAAGATGGTCATTAAACTTGGCTGTCAAATTTCGCAAATTGCTGTAAAGAAATTATGGCATTCTTGTGATTCTGAAATATTTGGGTCATAGCATTTAGAAGAGTCTTTTGTATTGACGTGTATTCATATACATCGCTCTTGTTGTTCATAGTGACTTTCTGGTCAAAGTTGTGGATGTGATGGATTGCAGCCAACAGAAAACATTTCGAGGACATGAAGCCCCTGTGTTAAGTCTTTCCTTTGATCCTAAGGACATCTTTCTGGTAATAACTTTCCCATTCTCTTTTTGCTTTTCTCTTGATTATGTTTAAAATTGTAAGTCAAATTACCAGAAGATTTCATAGTTGACAAGAAGACTCTTTGACTTATTAATTGAACCAGTTTCCATGTAGTATTATGGCTGTAACTGTAGAGAAATCTATTGTTTTACTCCTTGCAGGCATCAGCTAGTTGTGATGGATCTGTCAGAGTGTGGCAAATTTCAGACCAGGTAAACTCATTCAGTTGAATTTAAAGCTTTTTGTCCATTTCCATAATATATTGAGTGTTATATACTGTATTATTTGTTCGACTTTGTAATTCTTTTTCTTTATAGTTTGTTTATTTTGAATAGCATTAAAAACTGTTTTTGTGATCAAATTCCATAATAGTCTAATGTAAGAGTAAGTGTGTTGAAGACTAACTGCTTTTGTACACAAATACAAGGGAAATGATAGATATATGTTTCATTTTTAGGTTTTATAAATCAGTGGGGGAAATTTAGTCATTATATTTACAAACTAATTGCCATCTGTTGGACCCTAGATGTTGGGAATACAAAAATAAAATAAAGCATGGGCCACACTTAATTTGGAGAGTCACATACCAACTCTTCTAACCCAATCTGATAAAAATTTCTTCTTTTTTTTTTTGTTTTAAATTATTACTTGTGTGTGTTTGTTTGTTTTCTCTGAACATTTTAAAGGAAGTGTGAAGAAAGTGCTCTCCAGATTGGCAGAAGATAAAATGAATTCTTCAGGCAATCAGAGAGGCCTTGACATTTGTAGAGATGTGGCCGATTAGAAAAATATCCCCCACAGATGTGCCTCAATAGCCACACTTTCTTCCCCCCTTTCTTGAACTATTTGGTAGGGTCGAATTTGACACCATAACATTTTATAGTAGGTCTCTAAAGTTTGTTTTTGTAGAGACTTCAAGATTTTAATATATTGGTTTTTTTGTGTGTATGGCTGTATGTTTATTCAATGAGTATAGTGTTTCCTTACTCTACATAGGAAATTTTTTAAAAAAATTTAATTATTTAAGATTTATGCTCTTTATTCCTCTGAAGGACTTAAAGTAATTTAGAAAACTCAAACGTTATTATAACTAAATTAAAGTGCATTAAGTTTCCCTTTTTTAAGCTATATATCAATTTAAGGAATCCATCTATTAAATATATTCAGTTCTGCATATCTTTTGGGGAGAATTTTTATAAAGAGAAATAATTTTTTTTAGACATGTGCTATTAGTTGGCCACTGCTACAAAAGTTCAATGATGTGATAAATGCAAAATCAATCTGCAGACTTGCTTGGCAGCCAAAAAGTGGAAAGGTAAGTGACTCTTATTTTTCAACCTTTTAAAAAATGATTTCAGTTCTTATCAAGTCTGAATGTAAGAATAATTTTTAAATTGTAACTATTTTATTTAGATTATACATTTTTGAGCCCCAGGCCAACTAATTAAAGTTGAAATGCTTTAAGAAACATTGCAGCTTTTTAAAGGATCTTTTTTAAAGAGTACATTTTGCATGAATGAATTTTATATTCTTCTTTCCGTTCGCGTTTCATGGAGTGACTCTGGAAATAGCCTTGTTGTGTCCCTCTTACCACCAGTGTGCAGCATTTTGGAGGCGTACTCGCAGGTGCAGTCAGACACTAGAAAGGTGTGAGAGGTTTGGCTAGAGGAGGGAGAATTCTCGTCTGCAAATGAAATGCTTGTATTTAAGGAAATTCCAAGAAAATGAACTGAGGGAAAATACTAATAAAAGAAGAAACTTGAGTAAGGTAGCTGTCAGCAAAATTAATATTCAAAACCAATAACAATCCTATATACAAACAACAGCCATTCAGAAAATACAGTAGGATAAAATAACTAGGGATAGCTTAGTAAGAAATATGAAAGATTGTTTTAAAGGGAACTTTAACATGGTAGCAAGAGAAGTTAAAGAAGACTTGTTAAATAGAAAAACATATCCCATTCTTAGAAAGGAAATTTTTAATATAAATAAAGATTTAGTTCTTCTCTGAATTATTCTATAGTTTGAAAAACATTCAGATATAAAATATCAGATGATTGGGGAAATCAGATAATGCTGATTCTAAAGTCCATATGGAAAACTAAAGTCTTAGAAAAAAAAGTGATAAAGTCTAGTCCAGTGAGATATAACATATGATGATGCTGTAGGAATTAAAAATTTGCTACTGACTCATGAATAGACAGATAACCTATTAAACAGAGAAATGGATTCAATATATATGGGAATTTGGTGTAAGGTGAAGGCGGAGAAAAGGAGATTCAGTAACTGTATTGGCAAAGGGGATGAGTACCAGGAAGTGAGAGTCATTGAGGACCATCCTAGAGGCTTCCTACCATGTGGTGAATTGGCTATATTTCAACTTTTCTGTATGTGTGAAATTGAAGAAGATTAATAAATTTAACATTATAAAAAGTAAATATTTTTATGTGATTAAAAATATTTCAAAGTCAAAGGACAAGTTTGAAACAATATGACAAAAGAGCTAAGGTCAATAATATACAGACTTCTTACAAATCAATAGGATCCAATTAGGAAGATGGGGAACACCCCATGAGATTTATTAATTGCTTAATAAAGCTAATTAAGTCTTCAAAACAGGAAAGATTGGACAAGGACATGACCAAATAGTATATAGAAGAAGAAATACAGATGGCTTTTAACATGTGAAAATATATGCAGCCTTTCATACTGAACAATATAAATTGAAGTTATAGTGATAATCTGTTTTTTGTTAATCAGATGGTCAAAGATCAAAAGTTTGATTATATGCTATGTGGATGAGGGTGTGTTGTTTTTGTCAGAATTAAAGACCAACAGTACTACGTCTAGGCTCATGTTTTATAAACATATTTATGCATATGTACTATAGGGTACTTAAAACAAAAATGTTGCACCATTGTTTATAGTAGCAAAAGATTGGAAGCATCCAAAATGGTCATTAAGAGGGAATTAGTTAAATAAATTGTGGTATTCCTGAAAGTGGAATACTCTACAACTGTTAGAATGTGATATATCTGTGTATCCTCACATGGAATAATGTTCAGAGAAATTAAGTTAAAAACATCAAGCTACAGAATAATAGGTATATAAAAATGCTGCTATTTATTAATTGTGTGTATGCATACTTGTATATATGTATGTATACATTCTTGTATAGCCTATGCTTATATTTGCCTTTGGGAAGTAGAAACAATTTAGGTATGGGAGGGAGACTTGCTTTTCAATGTATTCCCTTTTGTGTCATGTGAACTTTTAAAAGTGTACATTCTGTGTTAAAGTAATAAGTAATTGGGGAATCCAGTATATATTTTTTCTATGCTTACAAAACATTAATTAATCTGATTAATTTTTTTATGATTTTATTTATTTTTTAAAGATTTTATTTATTTCTAGAGAGAGGGCAAGGAAAGGAAAAAGAGGGGGAGAGAAACATCAGTGTGTGGTTGCCTCTTATGGGCCCCCTACTGGGAGCCTTGCCTGCAACCCAGGCCTGTTCCCTGATTGGGAACTAAACTGGCAGTTCTTTGGTTTGCAGGCCAGCACTCAGTCCACTGAGCCACTCCAGCCATGGCTGTTTAAATTTTTTTTTAAATGTTATTTTAATCCTTATTTGAGGACATTTTTTCCATTGCTTTTAGAGAAAGGAAAGAGAAACAAACATCGATCTGAGAAACATCAGTCAGTTACCTTCTCATACTCACTCTGAATCAGTATCAAACCCACAACCTGGGTATGTGCCCTGACTGGGAAACAAATCCGTGACCTTTTGGTGTACGGGATGATGCTCCAACTAACTGAACCACACTGGCCAGGGCTCATTAATCTGGTTATTTTAAAAATTAATAAAATTAACATAGTTTTCCTGTTTGTAAATAGTAGTTCATCATGGAAAGAACGTATCATTTAAATTTTTTCTACTAGTCTGTTTCTTTGGAAGAATGGATAGGAAGATAAATTTCCTTAGTATTTTCAAAGTATTCTGGCTCTGTTTCTTTTCATCCAGTAAATCACATGAAATTTTAGATTCAAAGGGCTTAGATACCTTAAAAAGTAGTATTAAAAATACTAGTAACTGCAGGTACTCTTTTTTTCAATGCAAGCCATAGAGTGACCATCAGCTGTTTATTGCTTATCAAAATTTTAAGTAATTTTCTGAGTTTTGTTAGATGCAGTTAAAATATAAATTTGCTCTTATGTTTTGTAAGCTTATTTGGATGAATTTTCTGCCTTTTTTTGTCTTCAAATTTAATGTAAACTTTTCTTCAAACTGCATTTTATCTTTTCTAATAGTTACTAGCAGTTCCTGTGGAAAAATCTGTTAAGCTATATAGAAGAGAAACTTGGAGTAATCAATTTGATCTTTCAGATAATTCCATCTCTCAGGTAGGTTTTGTAAATGACACTTCAGTAGGCTAAAGGGAATATTTAATGCATACTTGGCTAAGTACAGTTGCAGTTAAATATTGATAGAAATGGAGAACAACTCTAGACTGTTATGCATGTGTCCACCTTCTGCCTCTCACCCTTTCTTCATTTAGCCAGTAACTGGACAATAGGGAGGACTTTGCTAGGTCCTGTCTGACCTTTCTTCTTTGTGAAATTTGATAAGAAGATATTTTAATTTATAAGAAGTCAAGTTTAACTGTAGCATAGTATTGGAACAAGTTATTCTCACATTTTCAGTAATTGACCTTTATTCTTAAGTGAGTTTTACTGAGACTTGTAATCATAGACTCGGGAATTTTAGAGTCTGGAAAGGTTGTTGATCTGTATTCTCTCTCTCTCTCTTTGTCTCTCTGTCTCTTTCTTTCTCTCTCTTTCTCTTCATCTCTCTTTTATCCACCTATTTTGCAGTTAAGGAAACAAAGGCCCAGTAAGTGAGCAATGGTTTACTAAGGTTCACTTATTAGTTCTCTTTATGGTGATGGTAACGGCTAACAGGATATCTTGTATTTATCTCTTTTTCCAGGATAATAACAATTTTTAGATTTTGCTTTTAAACTTGTGCCAGTATAATTTTCGCATGATAAAGTCATAGCTGCTAGTGATGGGTGAAAAGTACTGAAAAAGAAAGAAGTAAGCAAACTTTGTCTTCCCATTTGTGTATCAGATCTAATTAGAAGTTACACAGAATACATCATTTAAAGGTTATTAAAATTTGAATTTGGTAAGGCGAGTGTTTAGTTTCAAATTATACAAAATTCTGTATTGTTTTTCTTTATAGACCCTCAATATAGTAACCTGGTCTCCTTGTGGGCAATATTTAGCTGCAGGGAGTATTGATGGTTTGATTATAGTTTGGAATGTGGAAACCAAAGATTGCATGGAAAGGTATGGTGCAATATATATTTTGTCTTTCTTGTTTATTTCAAGTAGACTTTTGTTTGTTTTATGAAATATTTCAAATTTGTGATGATTAAATTGTCAAAATGCAAACAAAAACCTATCAGTGTGTCAAAAGTCATTTAACCTTTTTATTGATTATTTGACCATTTTATTTTTTTAATTTTATTTTTTAATTACAGTTGACATTCAGTATTATTTTATATTGGTTTCAGGTTTATACCATAGTGGTTAGACAATTATATAATTTACGAAGTGATCCCCCGATAATTCAAGTACCCATCTGGCACCATATGTATTTATTTATTTATTTTATTTTATTTTTTTAAGATTTTATTTATTTATTTTTAGAGAGAAGGGAAGGGAGAGAGAAAGAGGGAGAGAAACATCAATGTGTGGTTGCCTCTCATATGGCCCCTACTGGGGACCTGGCCCGCAACCCAGGCATGTGCCCTGACTGGGAATCGAACCGGCGACCCTTTGGTTTGCAGCCCGCGCTCAATCCACTGAGCTACACCAGCCAGGGCTACCATATGTATTTATTACATTTAACTTTACCTAAAATTTACATAAAATATGTATAGTTTGTATTTTTCTTGACAGTGTTTTAAGAACTTATTTTTTATTTTTAGGGTAAAACATGAGAAAGGTTATGCAATTTGTGGCCTGGCCTGGCATCCTACTTGTAGTCGAATAGCTTATACTGATGCCGAAGGAAATCTCGGGCTCTTGGAAAATGTCTGTAACCCCAGTGGAAAGACACCGAGCAGTAAGGTAGTAAGTAATATCGTAGAATAGTTTCTTCAAAGCCTTTCTGTGGTTATATGGAAAGCACTACAACCTACGTTATTATCTTGGAAAATTAAAATTTATGTGACTGTGTTTAGTGATGATCCTATAGTAAAGAAAATTGGTTAATGTAATGTTTCCCAAATACATTTTACTAAGAAACTGTTTTCCCTCCATATAATGCCTATTAATATTCCTTGAATTTCCAAGGAATACCTTTGCGAAATACTGTTTTCCTATCCTGTTGTCCTGGGGATTGTTAGTTAAATACAGGTATATCTCAGACATATTGTGGGTTCAATTCCAGGTCACTGCAAAAAAGCGAATATCATATAAAGTGAGTCACAAATTTTTTGGTTCCCCAGTGCATGTTAAAATTGTGTATACACAGTACTGTATGTAGTTTAGTAAGTGTGCAATGGCATTATGTCTAAGAAAACAATGTACATACCTCACTTAAAAATACTTTTATTACTAAAAAATGTTAACTGTCTTCTGAGCCTTCAGTGCGTTGTAATGTTTTTGCTGATGGAGAGTATCTTTAATTTGTAATAAATGTAATATTTGTAAAGCACAATAAAATGAAGTATGCCTATAAATGTTTTATAGCTAAAACATTTTAGCTACAGCTAAAGATTAAAGTCAATTATAACTTAGTTTTGGCTGATAAACTTTTTCTGCTCTGAATTAGCTTTAACTCTTACAGCTACCCATATATCTCTTATGCTTAGCCATGTATGTAGCCTTCCTAAGGCTTGCTTTAAATAGTCTACTCAAGAAAAAAGTAAACAAAAAAAGAGGAGACCAAAAAGAAAGAAAAAGAAAAAACAGTCTGCCTTTTTTTATACCTCGTTTTTGTTCATTATTCTCCCTACCTGGCAAATACACCCATTGATATTTCAAGTCTTGGTTTAAACTTCCAGTTAAAGTTGCAGACTTAGACATGCTTTTATTTCTGCCCACATACCTGGTATCTGAAACCCCCACTAAAACTATACTAAAGGAATTTTAATTTTTTAATTTTTATTTATTTATTTTTAGAGAGACAGGAAGAGAGGGAGGAAGAAAGGGAGAGAAACATTGATGTGAGAGAGAAACATTGATCAGTTGCCTTTCACATGTGCCCCAACTGGGAACTGAACCCATAACCCAGGCATATGCCCTGCCAGGGAATTGAACCAGTGACCCTTCTGCTTTGTGAAATGATGCCCAAGTAACTGCGCCATACCGGTCAGGCCTAAAAGAATTTTTAAAAAATGCACAATCCCATAAGGCCAAGGAAGACAGTTGAAGTGCTGATGATAGTAATATTTTGGAGGCTGGAAAATAGAAAGATGATT
This sequence comes from Micronycteris hirsuta, assembly GCA_004026765.1. Taxonomy (NCBI): domain Eukaryota; kingdom Metazoa; phylum Chordata; class Mammalia; order Chiroptera; family Phyllostomidae; genus Micronycteris; species Micronycteris hirsuta. The sequence continues at coordinate 128,955 of PVJI01002394.1, forward strand.
GGAAACTAACTTGACCTTTTCAAAAAGTTGAACCCTAAAACCTCAGGGGAGGAAAACTGAGGTACAGTTCAGTTTGCCTGGCAGATGCCCTAAAGATTCAGAATTTGAAAGCACTAAGTACTTCTAAAAGTGGGTTGAAAAAAAAGCAAGTAGATCCCTCCAGTGTGAACACCAGTGTGCACAGCTAGGTAACTCCCCTTCCTCACCCCCAGACACATTCTGGTAAAACGCTGGAGATTTATTCTTTAGTAAAGGTAAAATAGAGAAGCTCTTTGGTCCAGGCACACTTTATAGTTTACTGGCGTTAGGTGAAGGGAAAATACTGTACTGAAAAGGATTAAATAAAACTGTATATGTGCTTAAGTGTTGAAATACTCAGTTCACTTTTTATACTTTGCTCCCAGAGCATTGTCAGCCAGTCTTACATGCTTTTCAGGCTGGAGATTGGAAGAATCATCTTAGGGGAATTTGTTCAAGGAAAAAAGACCTAAAGAGAGAAAAGATTCTTAAATCCAGGAAAAACAAAAAGTTGTAAAAGAAAGAAACATGATCATAAAATAATATGCTATATCTATAAAATGAGAATAGGAATAATGCAGCATTTAGAGTTATTGTGAGGATTAAATAAATTATGTATACAGAATTAGAGATCAAAAAAGGGTGATCATGAAAAATTCATACGAATTTTGTACCCTCGTGGTTGGAAGGTCAGCACAGTTCCTAGAGAGCTGGAGTGGTCCAGGGAAGCTTCTTTACTGGAGTTAAGAAAACATTGCCTCAGTAAAAGATCTGATTAATCTGATATCCTCTCTCAATAAATTTGTAATAACATCATTCTTCAAACACCAGAAACTTAGAATCACATACCCTCTAAGACATCCAGAAATAATTCACCAGATGAGTATAAAACAGTGAAGAAGTTTGAGATCCTGCTGAGGTAGGTGGCTAACCTGGTAGGACCATGTAAGTGGTCTAGAGACCTAAAGATAGCATTGGTGTAAAGAAGACGTGAAGCTGCAGGAATGCATGGAGAATAACCTTACAGCCAATGACAACCACCTGTTCAAAACAACCCAGTCACAGATGTGCTGGGAAAAAGTAGCTTTTAAAGATTTTTCTGGAAAAATGGACACACTGAAATGGTTACAAATTTTTAATAACTTGAGATTTGTGCTTTGAAAGAATTAGTCCTGGAAGCTAAAGAACGTGTTAAAAATTCCTACAAAAGCAAAAAAAAAGCAAGAAACATCCCAACTTGCCTAAGAAGCCCATGACTAGTTACCTCCACTTCTTCAAGCAGAAGTGGCTCCTGTTCTCCCAAATGCACCCCAAACTCAGGAACCAGGAGCTGACCAAGGTCCTGTCTGAGAAATACATGGAGCTCCCAAACCAGATGAAGCTAAAATATATTCAAGATTTCCTGAATGAGAAACTGGAGTTTGAGGAGAAACTGGCTTAATTTAGGAAGGACTACCCTGGTATAGTCCAAAACTCCAAGAAATCTGTGGCCCCCCAAAAGAGCCCAACCAGAGCCCAAAAGTTTCAGAAAAATGTGAAAGTGAAGTCCCCCCTAGCCCCCCAAAAAACAGTTTTTTCTGAGAAGATAAAATTCCATGGAAAGACCTGGCTGGGAGGCTCGGCTGTACACCAAAAGGTTGCGGGATTGATACCCAGTCAGGGGATGTATGAGAGGCAACCAGTCGATGCTTTTCTCTCATTTATCTCCCTCTCTCTAAGATACATATATAATCTCTCTCTCCCTTTTCTTCTCTCTCTAAAATCAATAAAGACATACCAGGGTGAGGATTAAAAAAATAATAGTTTCCTGCAGAGACCACAAAGACCCCAGTGAATGAATACCAGAAGTTTTACAGGATTTGTGGTCGAGTAGGGAGCTGTGAGACCTGACCCTGAGGGAGTGAATGGTGGAGATCAGTAGACACTGGCAGCGCCTCCTGCAAAGCTGTCAGGAGCATTGTAAGAAGCAGGCTGAGGAGCTGCAGAAACTGTACAAGGTAGACCTGCAATCAATGGCTCAAGAGTCCATCTCCTGCCCGGCTGGTGTAGCTCAGTGGATTGAGCGCGGGCTGGGAACCAGAGGGTCCTGGTTCGATTTCCAGTCGGGGCACATGCCTGGGTTGCAGGCCAGGTCCCCAGTGAGGACCATGTGAGAGGCAACCATACATTGCTCTTTCTCCCTCCCTTCTCCTCTCTCTGAAAATAAATAAATAAAAATCTTAAAAAAAAAAAAAGTCCATCTCCTGAAGAATATGCTGCTTACAGAGAGAACTTATACTAAACGAAGAACATGAACATGAATGGAGCCTGAGACCCCAAGACCACTGATTTGTGGTCTCCATCAGCAAGGACTGCAAGAAGAGCTTGGACAGGCACAGGGGCTGCAGGCTCCAGAGACAGAATCATCAGACTATTGGGGCCATTCTCATGACTCCCAGGGAGAAGAAAATGAAGATGCGGGAAAGGCAGTAGCTCCTCAGTCTCCGGCAGTGTTGATGAAGATGGAGAATGTGAGGGCAGCAGCTCCAGTTCATCTCCCTCGGATGATGTTTCTGACTCAAACTCCAGCTGAGCTTTGTTCATTCCCTACATGATGGGACAGATAATTTCCCAACAAAAGTCCTCAGCATTGACATTATATTAAAAGGCTCTTCTCCCTGTTCCTTTTCATTTTCTTCCTTCTTTCCTTCCCTCCCCAAAAGAAAATAGGACTTTTGGAAAGAAGAGGTCTTTGTAGGACCTTCTGGCTCTCCTTTATACCCCAAAGCCACCTCCCTCCTGAGAAACTCCATGCAATTAAGTCTCTTAGAATAAACAATGATATGAATGAGTTGTGGAGGACATACTGAACTGGACACTGAGTTTTCTGAGGTTAGAAGTTTTACTCCTGCCTGCCTAAAGTAGTAGGGACACCCATGAGCCAATGACCTGTACTTTGTGAAACTCTCTCAGGACTCTTGTATTGGGACTGGGAAGGGGAAGATTTGATTGCTTGGAGTTAGGGTAATTGTCTTTAAGAAAATTGTTGGGGTTTTTATTGTAGTTGCTATTATGGATGAAATAATTTGTTAGGTTAATTTAGAAAGTCAAAACAAAAGAAGAATTAGAAGAGTCTAACACAATACTTTGTAAGTGTTGCTGTTATATTTATTCAGCCATGAATAGCATTTACATGGTTGTAATAATCTAAATATTGTATATTGATCCAACCAAAATGAGAATATATCTATATTGGGAAGATTAGGATAGGAGAATAGTATGCGTGTATACAAGGGGGTAGGGGTGGTTGGAAAATGGCACCAAACCTTTATCTTTTCTAATAGAGGGCAGTTAGGATCTGTTAAGTAAATAGTGATTAAAACTGAAAAATTTAAAAAAGCATTGCAATGTTTTTTACAAGTATGGAGGAAGGTATCAAAAGAAACAACTAGAGCAGAGGCTCTGCAGAGGACTATTTCCATTTTTATAATGCTGTTTGACTAATTTATGTTCATATTACATTGATAAAGACAAAAAGTAAATTGAGAAATAGTTTTTAGTTCAGTGGTCACCTATTCAGAATTGCTCACTTCTCCATTTTTTCTTTTATTCTTCATAGTACATATTTCTCTCACAAAAACTCTTAACACTTTACAGCCCTTACAATAAATATAAAGCAAAACCCTCATTTTCTAATAAGAACCCCCCAATTTTTTAAAAAGATTTTATCCATTTTTAGAGAGAGAGGAAGGGAGGGAGAAAGAGGGAGAAAAACATCAGTGTGTGGTTGCCTCTTGTGCGCCCCCCATTGGAGGCCTAGCCTGCAACCCAGGCATGTGCCCTGACTGGGAATTGAACCTGTGACCCTTTGGTTCGCACGTTAGTGCTCAGTCCACTGAGCCACACCAGCCAGGACCCCCCCCCAAATTTTTTAAAAGAATAATTATTTACTTTTAGAGAGGCAAAGGGAGGCAGAAAAAGAGGGAGAGAAACATCAGTGTGCAAGAGATCTCACACCCCCAACTGGGGATCTGGCCTGTAACCTAGGCATTTTCCCTGATTGGGAATTGAACCAGCGACCTTTTGGTTTGCTGGCTGAGCCACACCAGCCAGGGCCAAAAATTTTTTTAAAATTATATTTTATTGATTATTGATTATGCTCCAACATGGTCTGTAGCTGTCCACTGGGTGTGCAGCTCTGGGGTTTCCCCGGTGGTACAGGCCAAAGTCAGCTCCCACCTGTGTTTTACCTGGGGCACTCTTACCTGGGCTATAAAGTAATCTGAGATGGTTGCTATTTGTGCTGGGCTTGGAGAGTTCCAAGCAAAGCCAAACTGAATCGAGGCTGGCTGGTGCTAGTGCCAGGCCTGGGGGCACTTAGCAAGAGGTACAGGGACTGCAGGCTCATTGAGGTCTGCTGTTACTTGTTTGAGAGGATTTAGGAAGTTGTGAAGCTTGAGCCAAGACCAGCCGTTCCTATGGAAAAGTCTTTGTCAACAGCTTAGGTGGGTTGGTAAGTTGGGTGGGATGGAGTCTCAGTGAATCTCCAGGGCTGGGCAAATAGTGTTAGCCAGGTTGAGGGAATCTCAGATATGGCACCTCCCTGCAGATTCTGTGGCTCTGTGTGGGAAGGGTTCAGAAAAGGGACAGTGGCCTTTCTGTCCTGGAGATAGCTGTCCTCCAGCTCCCTCCTTGATGCCAGATCCTTCATTTCCTTCCTGTATGCCACTGATGCCTTTCAAGCTGCACAATGGTGCTTGAGCTCAGAGGGAGTGAGTCTGAGGTGGTGAGTCCATGTGTGGGGTTCTTTAAGAGGAACTGCTTGGGACTCCAGAAGTTTCTTCCACCAACTCAGGCCCCACTGATTTTTATAGCCAGAAATTATAGGGACTTATTTTCTTGCCACTGGAATCCTGGACTTGGGGCCCTAGTGTGGAGCTGGCATTCCTTCATCCTGAGATATCCCCCCCAATTTTTTATCTACCACGTGTGGGTGTAGGACCAGCCTGTTTCACATCTCCGAACCTCCTACGAGTCTGGATGGGTGTGGTTTCTTTAATTCCGTAGTTGTCAGACTTCTATTAACTCGATTTCTAACGGTTCTGAGTGATTGTTATTCTGTAATTTAGTTGTCATTTTGGTGTTGTGCGAGAAGGTGAGCTGTGTTTACCTATGCTGCCACCTGGCAGCTTTGGTAAAACCTATCTTGTAGATTGTAACCCCCCAAAATTTTTGACCAACTGAGTATGTAAACTTTTAGGACTATAAGTGAAATAGTTATACATATTATAGCATATAGTTATTTAATTACTCAAGTCATAAGTTTAAATATATGACTTTAGAAGTATTTTTTGTTTTCTCATTTCATTAAACGGCAGTTTTCCAGAATACCATCATATGTACTTCCCTCTAAAAAGTGTATGATAGCCCCTTTTGAATTTATTAATGATGTTCTTGTTAGAATTTTATACCAAACTATAAGTTTCTGTTGGCTTAATGTTTGTACAGTTTTCATTTACCCTATTGGAGTAATTTAAGATCTCTGCAATGTATCTGCTTATATTTCACTTTTGAAAGTGATTTCAAAAACTGTTTATAGTGACATTCAATGCATGCAATGGTATGTTTGTATTCCTAGCGATTGGTGATTAACTGTTGAATATCTTTGCTTCCTTTGTTTTCTGTTGATTCTATTCTGTTTACTTCTATAAGCATCAAAGAAATAAAAACTAGCTTTAACTGAGATTATTTAAGCAAATATATCTTACCTAAGTAGAATTTTGTTCAAAATAAATGAGAGAATTTCTGGAGAATGACTTTTGAGAAATAAAATCTTGCCTTAAATTTAGGTATATACAGTATTTCTTGTCTATCCTACACTCCTGCCCTATTTGTAGACTGTAAGGCATTTAAAGTAAGGACTAAGTCTTATAGAAATATAATCTTCATAAATACACTTATTAATTATTTTTATCAGGATATTTTCTTAGTAGAGTTCATGAGTGCATATTAAAAGATTGCCTTTTGAGTAATTGAGTTTATCAAATAGTTCACTAGTACTTTCTAATTTGTATTAATTTATTTAAGGTGTCTAGCAGAGTGGAAAAGGATTACAACGATCTTTTTGATGGAGAGGATACAAGTAATGCTGGTGATCTAAATGACAATGCAGTCGAAACCCCTTCTTGTTCAAAAGGAATTATAAATGATGATGAGGATGATGACATCATGCTGGCTTCAGGTCATCCAAGACAGCGAAGTCAGTTCCTAGAAGATGAAGAAAACTCAGTTGGTATGAATAGACTTGTGGATGTGATGATCCGTCCTGTTGATTAATCTTTTCAATTTTTTGTTACAGCTGTTATTTAAAATCATTACTAATTTTGTTGAATGTAGCTAAAGCAGTATGTAGAGGGAAATTAATAGCACTAAATACTTATATTAAAAAAGATTTCAGATCAATAAGCTAAGTTTTTTTAGCAAGCTAGAAAAAGAAGAGGAAGTTAACCCCAAGCAAGAAGAAAAAAGGAAATAATAAACAGCAGGATTCGGTGAGATTCACAATAATAAGTACTGTATTTTGCTGTGCGTAATGCACTCCCGTGTATAATGCGCACCCACATTTTTGGTTCAAACTTTCAGAAAAAACATCTTTTGTTTTAATTATTTAATCCAGTTATTTATTTATTTTTAGAAACAAAACCAATGATCATATTCCAGGGTATTATTTTGCATACAGATATTGTTATTGCTTTCTAGAATTACACTTTTAATGCATAAACATAAATGAAAGAATTTAAAACATTTATATAGATACATAATTAGTACTGCCTATGTGTAATGCATGTTCATATTTTTTCCTCAAAAATTTGGCCAAAAAAGTGTGCATTATACATGGCAAAATATAGTATTTAAAAAGTCAATGAAACGAAAAGCTATTTCTTTGAAAAGATCATTAATATTGATAAATCTCTATCCTGACTGATCAAGAAAGAAAAACACAAATGACTGACATAAGTTACGAAAAAAGGTTCATCACCATAGATCCTGTAGATCTACATTATTCTATATGGTAGCCACTAGCCACATGTGGTTATTAAACACTTGAAATGTGGCTAGTTCAACTTAAGAAATGATGTTAAGTGTGTGATACAACCAAGTTTTCAAGAAGAGTACAAAAATAATAATGTAAGCCCTGGCTGGCGTAGCTCAGTGGATTGAGCGCGGGCTGGGAACCAAAGGGTCACCAGTTCGATTCCCAGTCAGGGCACATGCCTGGGTTGCGGGCCAGGTCCCCATGAGGACCATGTGAGAGGCAACCATGCATTGCTGTTTCTCTCCCTCTCTTTCTCCCACCCTTTCCTTCTGTCTAAAAAAAAATAAATAAATAAAATAAAAAAAAAATAAATAATAATGTAAAATATCTTAGTCATTTTTTACATTGAGTACCTGCTGAAATTGTATTTTAAGTGCAGTATAATATTAAAATTAACTATCCCTGGTTTTACTTTTTAAAATGTGGATACTAGAAAATTTTAAATTACATATGTAGCCCACATTGTGTTTCTGTAAGACAGTACTGCTATTAATATCAAAGGGATAATAGAATATTATGAGGAACTTTGTGCCCATAAATTCAACAACTTAGATGATATTAACAAATTCTCTGAAAGATAGAAACTCCCTAGCTAACTCAGGAAGAAATAACTCGAATGGTACTGTATCTGTTAAAGAAATTGAGATTGTATATAAAAATCTTCAAATAAAGTGCCTATTGCAACAACTAACCTAGTATGTTTGAATGTTAGCAAGTAAAATGTCAAAGTAAGGCAGCAAGTTGTGCTGCATTTAAATCATACTGGGTTTATACAACAGTAGTCTTTAATGATTTAGTCTCAGGAGCTCATTATACTGCTATATATTGTTTTTGTTGGAAGTATATGAAGAAAAATCAGCCCCACACAAATAGGTAGTTTGAAAAGGAAGAAGTATTTTAATAGTCTATTCAAATAATTGTGGATATTCTTCTTTGATACTGCACCAAAAACTCAACATGTGGAAGCTTCTTAAATATTACTTGTGTGTTCGCTTTGGCAGCACGTATGCAAAAATTAAATATTACTTGCAGTGTGGAATCTGAAAACTTTTCAATGAACTTTTCAACTCTATTACATTAAAATCCATTGGTCTAATTTGAACTTTGAATGACTCTTTTACCATGTTTGATTTTATAACATAGGCATTGGTAATTTGGTCAGTACTGGTTTACTGAGGATTGTGGACCTTCCTTAAATGAACGCATTATCCAAAACATATTTGTTAGTATCATCAATCTAATCAGAAGTATTTAAATATAGGGAAGCAATGAAACTCATGTTGGTGGATACAGGTTTTCCAATATTCCAATTTTCATTTGTAAGCTCAAATTTTATCATTGGTAACAAATTCTGTCAGTTATTCATTTTTAAAAAAATGTTTGCCAAATACCCAAGTCTGCATAACCATAGTTTATTTGGCATTATTTCAAGTAAAAATGGTGTTTCATCTAAGTTCAGCTTACAACTCAATTGCTAAAATGCTTTCTTTTTTTCTTTTTTTTGAGACAATTGTCATACTTTATGTAGACTTCCCATTTCAGAGAATATTTTAAAGTATCTGTGTGGGATCAAGATTTAATAAAATTATATTTTACTGCAGTCGAGTGGTGGTTAACATTGCATTGACCACTAGCAGATTGGTGCCCCAACTTGATTAATGCTAAGGCACCAGTAGTGTTAACCTCCATTGCTTTTGCGCCATCAGGGCAAATGTGAACACAGTGAAGAGGCCAATAACATGTTTAGTATGAGTGAAAAGGTGACTAGTTCTCATAATGCTTTTCTTTTTCCAAATCATTTATGGTATTTATGAGGCTCTAATTATAATCCTTTGTATTTTAGATATAACAATGCTAAAAACTGGTGCTAGTCTTCTCAAAGAGAAGGAGGAAGATGATCAAGCAGACAGCATTTACAATTTACCACTTGCAACATCCCAGAGGCCATTTTATGATGGGCCTGTGCCAACTCCCCAGCAAAAGCCATTTCAGTCAGGTTCTACACCCTTGCACCTCACTCACAGATTCATGGTAAGCCTTGGATCTACACTTTTAAATACTTTTATTTCGTGTTTAAGCATTTTCTCTCATTATAGCTAATTAGTTTAGTAAAAGTATTTTTTAAAAACTGGCCTGGAGCACTTTGGTTGATTTTAAATTTAACTCACAGCCTTAGTCTTATTTCAAGTTTATTACTAAAAATTGTGTTAAGTAAAATTTGCTCTGCAAAATGATATATAATGAACCTAGGTAAATGTGACTGTATATCTTGCAGTACCTCTTGACTATACTTCTAAACCTTATTTCTCATATTATATTAGTTTTTAAAAGGAGATTATACTGATGCCAATATACTACTTATATATTAGGTGATACATCTATGAAAAAGAACTACCTGCCCCTTTTCCCTACTCCACCCCACTGGAATGTAAATTCCCCAAGGATAAAGGTTTTTCTGTTTTGTTTACTGATAGCCCTTAGAACAAAGTATGGCAGAGTGGGCCTTAAATACATATTTCCTGAATGGTTGAGTATAAGCTTTTTGTCTTAATTTTGAAAGCTAAAAAAATTTAATATTTCAATTTGTTCATTATTTGAGGTTTTCCACTGAGGACTTTGCCTGCTGTCCTTTTTGGAAGGTATAGGCCTGGCAGAAATTTGTATGTAAATATTAAAGGGATATTTTATTTTAATAAAGCTGTGTCAGTAACCATCATCTAGTAATGTCTTAATTTTTGATCATTGTCAACTATTTTATTTATATAAAGTTATATTTATGGTAGAGGAAAGGAAGGACTGGGGCCTCCTGTGAGCCTGTAGTGTCCATCAGTGGAAGTTAAGTTTTCCAAAGTAATATCGATTTATGTTGCCTTAAAATGTATATATTTATTCCTCTAATATAAACCAGTTATTTGGAACAGAAGAATATGCTGTCATTTACAACCACACTTTTTAAGTAAATAAATTTTTGAAATGTTTCTTTTGAGAAATATAATGGTTTGGTTGTTCAAAGGTCAGTTATGAAGTCTTTTTTTTAAATAGCAGTAATAGAATTAAAACTGTTAAATGAAATATTCCATTTCCTAATAAGTTCGTGTTATATGTACCTTCATTTCATGAGGAGAAGAATAATTAGTTATTGTAGCTCTGATGTTACTGCCGTTACCTGAAACAATTAGAGGTAGATGAGCTGTGTTTGTTCCTGTAACTTAAACCTTGATACAGACTGAATCATAATATTTGTTAATTTGTACCACTTTAGACCACTGATTCTCAGAGCTTTGGTTCTTCTCAGACTTGTATTTAACCTTACATGTTTGTAGATGTGGAACTCTATTGGAATCATTCGCTGCTATAATGATGAGCAAGACAATGCCATTGATGTGGAGTTCCATGATACCTCCGTACACCATGCAACACACTTATCAAACACTTTGAATTATACAATAGCAGATCTTTCCCATGAAGCTATTTTGTTGGCATGTGAAAGCACCGATGAACTAGCGAGGTAAATTTCAGATTATTAGGAAGAATTTGTCACTGTTGAACGGTTAGATAGGTTGTTCAAATTCAATACCAAAAGTTAATAAAACCAACTTACATCTTTTATAGTGTGGAATTTTGAAGCGAAGAATTTGGTATAAATACCAGCCCACTCATACTATCCCAGAACGTGTCTATTTTTGGCCTAATTGTCTCCTTTTGATATTTTCTAACTATGAGTCAAAATGACGTGACATGATTTTAATGCAAGACAAATTGGACTACTTTTATATTATTACTGATTTCTATTAGTATAAGAATAATGTATTAATTGCAAACAAACAAACTTAAGTACAGAATTTTTAGAAAATTAAAGTTTCCTACAGAATTCGACTTAGATATAGCTATTGTTAACAGTATATGTGTCCTTCCAGATTTCTTTTTGTATGAACCCCCTTTTTCAATTTCCGTATTGAGGTATAATGTATATATAATAAAATGCACTGATTTTAGATTTATAGTTTGATAAGTTTGATAAATCTATGTACTCAGATAACCGTAATCACAATCAAAATAGTTTTTATCACCCAGAAATGTTTCTTCACGTTTCTTTGCACTATATCCCAGCCCAGCCTTGGAAATTTACTAATCTGGGTTTTTGTTGTTGTTTTTGTTTTTTGTCAATATAGATTAGATTTGAAACTTTTCTTTAAAAAAGAAAAACACGCCTTGCCCAGTGTGGCTCAGTTGGTTGGGCATCATTCCTTGAAGTGAAAGGTCATTGGTCTTATTCCCAGTCGGGGCACGTGCCTGGATTGTGGGTTCGGTCCCTGGCCAGGGCATACACGAGAGGAAACCCTCCGATGTTTCTTCCTCTCTTTTTCTCTCCCTCATCCTCTGTCTGGAATAAATAAAATCTGTAAAACACATACACACACACCAAAAAGTGTTACTACTACTATTGTGTTTGATTTAAAAAAATTTTTTATCTTCACCCAAGAACACTTTTTTATTGCTTTAGAGAGAAAGGGGGGGAGAGGAAAAGAGAGCTTCTCATATGTGCCTCAACTCGGTAAGTGCCCCCCAACTGGGAATTGAATCTGTGACCTTTCCGCCAATAGGGCGATGCTCCATCCAACTGAGCTACATCAGCCAGGACTATCTGTTTGACTTTTTTTTTTAACATAGTATATATTGGACCTCTTATATATTTCAATAGGGAAGGAGGGAGGGCGGGAGGGAAGTAGGTAGGTAAATAGACAAAAAGTTATGATGGAAAAGCAGCAGATGCAGAATTCTTTTTTTTTTTTTTAAGAAGAAAAGATATTTATTAACTTTTTGTTATTCCAGCCAGTTTTCTCTTTCCTGATTTTTTTCCTTCAGCTGATTATAATATTTATACACTTAATCATAGATTTTACTAACTCCCAGGTGAATTGAAATTCAAACTCTTCTGATTAGATAGATTAGCTCCTCGCTACTCAAAGTGTAGTCTGCAAACTAATGGCATGAGTCACTTAAGAGCTTGTTGAAAACAGAATCTCAGACTCTGCCCTAGACCTGAATCAGAATCTGTATTTTAGCAAGATCCTTAGGTGATTGAGCATGTATTAAAGTCTGAGAAACACTGTATTAGGTCATTTCTAAAAATAATTAAATTTTTTATTTCAGTTACAGTTGACATACAATATTAGTTTCAGGTGTACATAATGTCATTTTAACATTTTAATTGGTTTTTTAATTGACACATTGTAAAATCAATATTAAATAAGCTAATTTAATGTTGAATTAAATTAGTTTATTAAAATAATGAACTGTTGACTTAGTGTCTCTAGCTCAGAATATCTTACATAATTAAAACTTTTATTTCCTTGTGCAATTTTGATTTCAGATACTCTTTTCTTTGTTTTCCTAGATAAATATTTCATAACCATGTATAATAATTTTCATTTTAAAATTGAATTTCTAAATTATTGTTCAGAAAGTCAGTACTGCCTCAGATTAACAATACTATGATATATATATTCCAAAGCCTAAGTTTAATAATAATGTATGTGTGTGTTATATATACATGTATGTGCATATGTGCACATACATGTAAATTTTATGCATATATATGCAGAGACAAAGAAAGACTGGAAACAAATTACAGGCAGAGATTGGTAATCACTAGTGGGATTGTATGTGATGTTTTTTCTTTTTCTCTTTTAGTTTTCCCATATTAAATTTTTTTTTTTGGCAATGAGAGAACTGTTGTGTAACATTTTGAAGCTTTCTTCCTTTTTAAAAATTTGGTTGTGGTTTTTGTATGCATTTATTTATTTTTTAAAAGGTTTTATTTATTTGTTTAATTTTAGAGAGAAGGGAAGGGAGGTAGAAAGAGAGGGAGAGAAACATTAATGTGTGGTTGCCTCTCATGTGCCCCCCACTGGGACCTGGCCCACAATCCAGGCATGTGCCCTGACTGAGACTTGAACTGGTGACCCTTCTGTTCGCAGGCTGGCACTCAGTCCACTGAGCGACACCAGCCAGGGATGATTTTTGTATGCATTTAAAACCTAGGATCATACTCTGCAGATTTTAGCCACCTTTTTCTTTTTTCCACTTAATATTATGCTGTGATCATTTCCCTGTATGTTTAAGTGTTCTTCAATAACATGATTGTTAATGCTTTTAATATTGTTTATTTTAAATAAATTTCATAATTCTTAAAGATGTTTCTTGTACTATTTGTGTATAACAAAAATAAACTATTTGGTTTTGTTACTAGGTATCATGATTAGTTACATATGTCAAGTATCAAATATGAAAGTTTGATTGTTCCTATCTTTGAATTTTTAGCAAGCTTCACTGCCTACACTTTAGTTCTTGGGATTCAAGCAAAGAGTGGGTAGTAGACATGCCTCAGAATGAAGACATTGAAGCCATATGTCTTGGTCAGGGATGGGCTGCTGCTGCCACTAGTACCTTGCTCCTTCGATTGTTTTCTATTGGAGGTGTTCAGAAAGAGATCTTCAGTCTTCCTGGGCCTGTGGTGTCAATGGCAGGATATGGAGAACAGCTTTTCATTGTTTATCATAGAGGTAGGTTTTTTGCCAGTGTTTTATAATTTTACCATAACCTAAAGTAAATGGAAATGACTTCGATTTTTCCCATCCTTCTCTCTTTGTTTTGGATTATATACCTCCTTTTGCATATTTTTTAGCATTTGAATTTGTAAATTTTTTTTTATTAATATTTCATCTTTTTTTTTTAAGATTTTATTTATTTACTTTTAGAGAGAGGAGAAGGGAGGGAGAAAGAGCAATGTATGGTTGCCTCTCACATAGCCCCCACTGGGGACCTGGCCCGCAACCCAGGCATGTGCCCCGACCGGGAATCGAACCGGGACCCTCTGGTTCCCAGCCCGTGAATTTGTAATTTTTTGGTGTAATTTTTAAATGTATAGAATTTTATTGTATTCACTAATAGCAATGATAATGAAAACATTTTATTTATAGAAGAACTATATTAGAGAAAGAATTTCAAGGTAGAGTTTGGTTAATTACTTCCATGGCTGTATCTTAAAAGAATTTTCAGAATTTAAATGCCTCAAGAACTAAACTAACACTAGTCTTAAGAACCAAAACAGCTTTGAAGTGACTTTTTAAAAAGTTGCTGTTTTTTCTTCACCTCATATTCTCTCCTCAGTCCCCATCACTATATTCAGACTGGTTTTATTAAGGTTACCAATGATTTCTTTAGGCTTATTTTTGTAGAATAATTCTATCAGAAATACTTTTTTTTTTCTTGACTTCAGTGACATCACTCTTCGATTTTCTTTTTTACCTCACTGATAGATCCTTCACCTCTTTTGGTGGCCCGTCCTCCCATGATGACCCCTCTTCTCTAGTGCTGCTCTCTAGGTCAGGAACTTTCAGTCTTTTGATTCCTTAGCCACAGTAAGAAGTACATTCTAAATTGCTGTTTTGAACGTGCCTGCAAATGTAACTGAAATAAAAGTCTCATGGACAATATTTCTTTTTTGATTTAATTTTTTTAAATGATGGTTGCAACTCTGAATTGATTTCATGACTCATCTGTCAAAAAATGCAGTTTGAGAAACTGTCCTGGGGGATCTCATTATGAATCATGTCTTTAAATACATCCATGTGTCCATGACTTCTAAATTAATATCACCAGCCCTACTCTCTTCTTATATTTTCAGACTTGCCCACTTGAAATCTCTATATAGGTTTAATACACAGCTCAAACTTGACTTGGTCATAATAAAACTGATACATTTTTCTCCTCCAAACTTGCTTGTTACTTAGATACCCCATCTTGGTAAATAGCATGCTATCAGTCAGCTGCTCAAGCCAGGAATGCAGGAGTTATCCTTGATTCTTCTCTTTCCCTTACCCACCCGCCCAAATCAACTCTGTCAATAAGATCATATCATCATGTCAGTTCTTTGGAACAACACTTTCCAAGTCTGTCTCTTTAACTCCCCCACTAAAACCCCAGCCCCGCCCACGTGTCATCTCTTGGGCTGTTGCAAGAGCCTTCTAACCAGTCTTCAGCTTCAGTTCTCGCATTCTGTAATTCATCTCCACAGAGCAGCCTGGGTAATCCGTTAAAAACATGTACTCCTTCACTTAGATTCCTCTGATGACTTCCCAGTGCTTTTAGAATAAAATTGAAACTTCTTGTCATAGCTGACGAGGTACTACAAGATCTGATCTTTACCTCTTCAACCTTATCTCTTGCCACTTTTTCTCTTGATGCTCAGCTAAATGGGCTTCTTTGTATTCTTCAAGCTCACCAAGCTTGTTTCCACTTTCGGACCTTTTTATTAGGTGTGTTCTGTCTGTCTACTATAGTGCTCCTCTTCCTAACATTTCAATGGCTAGCTCCAACTTACAGTTCATATCTCAGCTTAAATTTCACTTTCTGAAAGAGGGCACCTCTGACTAGCTAATCCGAAGTAACCACTCAGTCTGGCACTCTGTATCACATTAGTATTTTAACTCTTTGATAGCACTTAGCATTTTTTGTTCTTTTGTTTGTTTTTTAATTCATTTGTATCTTCCTACCTGAATATGAATTTCATGAAAACAGTGATTTTTATCTTGTTTACCATTGTAGCACCAGTGCCTGGCACATAGTAAGCTGTCTATAAAGATTTCTTGAGTGAATGATTTACCCTTATAGCCACTTTATGTAAATAGTCCATGTAACATAGTATTCTGCCTTTTATACCTGAATGGTGCCCCAGTTAGGTAGGTTATCCATAAAAAGTAGTGCTAGTTAATCTAAGAAGCAAAATCAGTTCAATTTACAGAATATAGTTTAGACTGCAGTATAGCTAAATAACCTTTGATACTTTATTTATATTTTTTCACTAGGAACGGGATTTGATGGGGATCAGTGCCTTGGAGTTTGTCTGCTAGAGATGGGGAAAAAGAAAAAACAAATTTTGCATGGTGATCCTCTTCCTCTTACAAGGAAATCCTACCTTGTATGGGTTGGATTTTCAGCTGAAGGCAAGACAAATTCATTTATTTATATTGAAGACATTTTTCAAGAAGAAAACTGTTTCATTGTTTCTAATTAATTTCTTTATAGATAAATTGTTTTTATTTCTTTAATATGTCGGCAAAACTAGAAACTGGAATTGTTAGGCAAGGTAGCCATTGTTTTATGTACAAGGTCTTTTTTCATGAGAATTCTGATTAGAAAACTTACGAAGAAGAAATATATGAGGTCTGTCAGAAAAAGTCCCACCATTGTTAATATAACGAGAACAGTTTGTGCAACATTGGTGTAACCTGGCAGCCAAGGAGAGTGGACTGGAATGCACATGCGTAAACAGTGATGACTTCACTGTACTAGTCAGTGGGGGCAGTAGACACCATTGAGTGAGCATGTATATGTGTGGCTGTCGCACACAAAATAACTGAGTGAGTAGAGCAACAAATCTGCATCAGATTTTGCATTAACCTAGAACATTCTTCCACGGAAACTATTCAGATGATTCAGAAGGCTGCAGCTATGGGCAACTGGTGATTGATTGGCAGCTTCATCACGACAACATACCCACTCATATATCATGACTCGTGCAGGGTGTTTTTTTTTTTTCTTTCTTTTTTTTTTTTTTTTTTGGAGAAACCTCAAATCACCCAGATGACTCAGCACCCGCCCCCCCGCCCCCACCTTCGAGTCCAACAGCCCAAATTTGGCGCCCTGTGACTTCTGGCTTTTCCCAAAATTAAAATCACCTTTGAAAGGAAAGAGGTTTCAGACCACTGATAAAATTCAGGAAAATGCAACAGGGCAGCTGTTGGCAATTGGGAGAACTGTGTGAGGTCCCAAGGTGCCTGCTCTTTTGAAGGGGACTGAGGTGTCATTGTCTTATGTGCAATGTTTATTGTATCTTCTTCAGTAAATGCCTCTCTTTTGCATATTACCTGTCTGGATACCTTCTGGACAGACCTTGTATTTTTCTGTAAGTTTATTAAGATAACGAGAAGGAGATACAAATCAATGGTAAAATTGTGGCTATTCCAGCAGATTCTACACAAAATTAGGAATTTTCTTCTTTTTTTTTTTTTTTTTTTTTAAGATTTTTTTATTTTTATTTATTTTTAGAGAGAGGGGAAGGGAGGGAGAAAGAGAGGGAGAGAAACAGTAATGTATGGTTGCCTCTCACATGGCCCTCATGGGGACCTGGCCCGCAACCCAGGCATGTGCCCTGACTGGGAATCGAACCGGGACCGCTTGGTTC